>BMAC01001067.1:456624-511047 GCA_014905375.1 Phtheirospermum japonicum
ATTTTTATTAGGAATTTATTATTTTTGTAATTAAGGACCACCATCCGAGAAATAAAAATAAATAAATAAATAATAAAATAAAATAAAATAATAATAATAATAATAATAAAAAAGATAGGATGGTGGATATGTTGATTAATTGCCTACGCGCTTGTAAAGGCTTGAGTCTAATTGTTTATTTTATGAAGCCTAATGTTTAGAAGGCAAGAGTTGTGATTAAGTGGTTTGAGCTTATAATCGGTTTTACGGTTTGCGAGTTAGCCTATATTTTAAAGGCTACGTTATGAGAGTTAAGTGAGGTTTTTATTTTTGAACGAGGTGAAGCATTTTGCTTCTCAATTAGATTAGGTTGAGTGAGCGATTAGCCACACGACTTATAAATTCCACACCCGTCCAAAGAGCCTTACGTTACAACCCGCAAAGACCTTTACTGATTCTTATTTTTGACAGCACACTTAATTAGCATTGAAAAGAGATTGATTTTATGTGCTTATTTACTGTGCTTGTAATTGTATGATTTGAGTGTATACACGTCCCATGCAAAAAATACTTGAGTGCTTTTGAGCGTACTTATATATACTATCCTTCGTGAGGAAGCATGATTTTATTTTGAAGCGACAATGTAATAATGGTTGAGTGGTTGACGTTGTGTGACTTGTACCTATACTTTCAAAATTATCTATGTAGCAACGCACGACTCTTTGCTTAAGCTTATTTTCATTCAAGTTATACTTCGAAATTATCGTTTGTTCGAGGATGAACAAACCAATAAAGCGTGGGGTAGTTGATTAGAGTAGATTTGTCCTTATTTTTATTAGCTTTTTAGTTCGTTTTTATATTTGTTTTTGGTATAAGTTGGATGATTTAAGCATAATTCCGTAATTTTATAATTCCAGCTTATTCTACCGCATTTTGATCCAAATTGATGCAATTAGGTGATGTTTCGTTGTTTTTCACCTTACAGCTAAGTAACCGGAAGAGTTTAGCGCATAAAAGACGAAGTTCGATGTTCAAGAGTAGAAAAAACAAGCTTTCCGATGAAACGAGTAGCAAACGATCGAGAAATGGAGACCGACGCTCAGTCGCGTCGACTGACGTGACCGTCGACGCAAGCCGTGCCAGCGAGCTATGCCCGCGTCGATCGACGCAAGGACGACGCAACGTCGACGCTATGTTCTGAAGCATCGACGTCGACACACCAAGGTCGACGCAATGTCGACGCTAGCTGCTGAAGCGTCGATGTCGACGCACAACGTTGACGCACCTGCCAGCGACGCGCGCACCCTGCCGACTGCACATGCCGAGTACCTGCTCGCGTCAGTCGACGCTCCGCCGACGCTCCGTCGATGCGACGGCCCAGATTTCGAAAATTAGGGTTTCTTGTGCGCCAAGACTTGCAAAACCTATATAAACTCTTCATATTTCGAGTTTTCAGTGTGTGCCACGACCCCCTAGGGTATTTTAGCTTAAAATAACAATAATCCCACATCTCATAACGAGATTTGAAGACGGAGATCAAGGATCGAAGAACAACGCGTCCAAAACGTCGAATTCAAGTTCGGAATTCATTCTTCGCCCAAGATCAACGTTCAACCTCCGGAATAGCTGGAGCTTTTTACTGCTTTTAGTAGTTCGAATAAGTACTCTAAACTCTTAGTTAATTTAGTAGTTAATTTCTAGTTTAATTCTTAGTTAATGCTAGAACTAGTTTAATTAGCTTAATCGTATATGCTTGTTATTGGATATTGGTTAATCTAGTTTATTTATGCGATCAATTCATGCTTAGTTATTCGTTAATCTTAGATTCGTATGATGCGATTGTTTGATGGTAGTTATTATATTTATGCTTTAGATTCGTTGCTTTAAATTCTTAGTTCGTAAGCTTAAGTAGTTTAAATTATTGCTCGTAGTTGGTAATTTAGTTCAGAATAATTAGTTTTAATAGATTTAGTTTAATTATTGCTTTAGTTATAATGATCGAATCAATCCATTTAAAACCCCCAACTGTATATGTATGTTATTGAGAATTGAGAAAAATATTAATAAAACCGAACAGTTGTTTCCTCGAGAGATACGACTCGAGTCAAACTCATCACCCTACAGTTACCTCGTACACTTGCGAGCAAACTGACGTGCTTTTAAATTATTCATTAAAACGGGGTGCACAAAAGTTTGAGTCACTATGCTTCGATCATGATGAGGCTTGTAGGATAATTTTATCGTTCTAGTGCCTAGGGTCATTTAGAACCATCGGGCTTGACAACCCCGACCGTGGAGATGATTCCTGCGCACTAGAACCTTGCTTTTCTTTATCGTTTTAAGTTTTCCATTTTATTGCTCGTAGATGTTAGAAACCCCCAAATCTTATTTGATCGAGTGTTTAGTTTAGTTTTTATTTTCATTTCTATGTACGTAAAATGGAAAACCGAAATAGTTTCTGATTAGTCTTCCTTGTGATTCGACTCGAGTCAGCTTATCGCCTACAATAGCTCCGTTCTCTTGCAGACGAGATTTTTATTTTAAAGCAAAAAAGTTCGATTCAGCATCCCCACAACATTGTCTCCATCCTCAATATTAAGACGGTGGAGGGGCTATGAACAAAATCTCAATTTTCTAAGGAGTTTTCTTTAGTTAATCCCGACGTGGGTGAGATGGCATATATGCCTCCAGCCCATCACTTGGACTTTTTTGTCGACCAATTTTAAGCCGGAATGCGTCTTACAGTTAACCCCTTTATTCTACAAGTTACCCAAATGTACAAAATTTCGGTGCATCAGTTTGTTCCAAATTTCTTTAGGATAATCGTAGGATTTAATTTAGCTATGCGATATGCTGGGCTTGTTCCCACAGCCCAGACATTTTACTCATTTTTCAGGCCAAGAGTTCTTCCTTTGGATATTTTTACTTATCGGCCCGCGCCGGTGTTTTCTTTTTGATAGGCAACCCTTCCTCCAACCAAGCGTGGTGGAAGAAGTTCTTTTTTGTCCACTGTTCTGGTGACTGGGGTTTTACCCCCTAGTCCATTGACCAACTCCCTCCTCAGGCTCATCTATCCATGAGCGACAGACCTCCGCGTCCACAAAAGATTCTTTCCACCTTGAACGAAAATGTTTTTTACTTGACCAAACTTCTCCTCCCCTTGGTTCTGGATTTTTTCAACTCTAAGAAGAGACCAGTCCCTTACCCCGTGAGATCGGTACATGAAAAGAAAATTACCCAGCTCTGCCATCTTTTGTTCTTGTCATTATTCTTCCTACATGCTAAGTGACATTTAGAATCATCTAAAATGTTATGCAAATTTTCTTGCAGTCACGATGATGAGAGAATTGCTAGAAGCTCGCTAGTAGGAAGCTGCCGCGCCCACAGAGAGATGATCTTTTAAAGAGCTAATTGTGGGATCAAAGGGGGCAGCCCGACCTGGAGGACGGCCACTCCGGAGGAACCCTCCCGACCTGAGGTGGACTTGACGGTCCAATCTGATTCGGGAGAGGAGCAGACACGCCTTTCCGTAAGCGAGCAAGATCTGTAAAGGGGGTGGCGCCATCGGGTGTAAAGGTGGTCAATCCTAACTTAACACTGTTCACCCAGACATCAATCCTTACTGCTCTGGGGATGTGGCCATCTAGTTCATCCAGGGACAGTGCCCTACTTCCGATCACCGTACCTGGATAAGTGGTCTGATCTTGAATTGATCGAATCTCTTTTCCAGGACGAGGCAAGGGTAATTATCTGCATTCTTCTCTCTTTTTCTTTTCCTTCTCTCTCCCTTTTTTTTCTTATCATTTCTCATCAGGTTGCGGAAAAGAGATCTGTCCTGGTCGCCCGAGTCAGGGGTTCTTTGATGAATGCTGACCTGGTCAAGGAGAATACTCTTCTGAAGGAGAAGGAAAAGAGGCTGATATAACTTTGCAAGGAGAGGGGGTCTGAACTGAAAAATCTCATGGCCGATTTGTTGATGGTCGAGGAAAGAGAGAAGCAAGCGCGAGATGAAGCGCTAAGCCAAGTTGATGAGGCCTTGGCAAAAGGTCGAGTGGAAGGGTGAACCAAATTTCTTAACTCTGAGGAGGGGCACATGTTCATCCAGACAACCAGGGAGGCTACTCAACAAGCCTCCCTCCACTCTGAGGACCTTTACACACTTCTTGTGCCGGAGGACAAGGTGTACTACCACTTCGGCCTAGATACTTATGAGAAGTGGTCCAAAGAGGGCTCTTACACTCCCTTTGATCGACGCTAGACTCTCAAGAAAGCTCCTGAACCCACCAGCTTCACCTATGTGGCTGAGGAGGACCGCCTACACAAGCTTGGGGCTCCCGAGTTTGCTGGGCACATCCCTTAGGTTTTCCATACTCCATCTCGGGAGTCTTCCTCTCACCTAAACAAGAACATAACTTTGGAGTTACTTTCTTCTATCTCCTCCCCGACCTTTGCTGGTCTGGGTGAGCTACCGGGTGGAGCATCGCCAAGTAATCTTCTTGGGGAGAGTTCTGAGGTGTTCGAGAAGTCGGCGGGAGAGCTAGGTACCTAGGACTATGGCATGTAGGCTAGGTTGTTTGCTTGTTGGCTGATCTATGTATTTTCTTTTAATCTGAACAATATTTTATCTTTTTCCTAATGTCGTCTGTTATGCCACTAGGGTTTCCGGCTGTTAAGGAAACCCTAGTACTATTTGTACTTTTCCTTTATCTATAAAATCAGTCTTTTCCCTGAACTTTTCCTTATGGCTTCGCACTCTTTACTCGAAGAAATTGATATTCTGAAGAAGAAAAACCTTTCTCTTTTCAATGGAAGTTTTCACCTTTTTGAGGAAAATGCCGCACTTCGTGAAAAGTTCTCTCAATTACGAAAACTCTTATAAAGGAAGAGGCAGAAGAAGCGCTACTTTAAGCACGAGTGGGCGAGCTTCGTCAGCTAAATCGTCAACTCTAGGAAGAAAGGGCTGATTTGCTTGAATCAGTGTGCCGTCTGACCAACGCCGCCGGGGAAGCTCATTCTACAACCAAGCGGGCAGATAAGTACCGCCAACGCCTTCTTGAGACCGAGCGGGAATTATGGCGTATTCGGCGAGTTTTAGATACTGATAAGAGGACCTCTTCATCTCATCCCTGATGTTGTTTTAATTTTATCCTGATGTACTTCCATTTCTTGCAGTTTCTCTGAATGATGTTCTTTTTATTTTCTACGCATTTGTAACTGAATCAATCTTGAGTTCACAAAGGTTGTTATGCCTTTGCATAAACTCTTGAGATTTTGCCTTTGTTTTGATTATTCAAGCATTTGTAATGCCCGTTTGTTGAGGTTCATGCTCCCGTCTGACAATCAGATCAGGTCTAGGATATCTTTGGCCCATCGGTCTAATCACTTTGGGGCTTGCGTCTTTAATTGACCATTAGGTCAGGATGGGATTATCCATCCTTTAATCAATTAGGATATTATCTTGAGGCTCGTGCCCTTAACTGATAATTAGGTCAGATCAGAGAAACCTATCCCTTGGCTAATCTGGCCAAAATTTGGGGAACAATTAGGTCAGGTAGGGGATATCCATCTCTTGGCCAATCGGGCCAAAATTTTGGGGATCGCGCCCTTAACTAACAATCAGGCCAGGTCGGGGAAATCCTTCCCTTGGCCAATCGAGCCAAAATTTTAGGGCTCGTGCCCTTAACTGATAATCAGGCCAGGTCGGGGAAATCCTTCCCTTAGCCAATCGGGCAAAAACTTTTGGGGCTCGCGTCCTTAGCTGGCAATCAGGCCAGGTCGGGGAAATCCTTCCCTTGGCCAATCGGGTCAAAACTTTGGGGCTCGCACCCTTAACCAACAATAAGGTTAGGTCGGGGAAATCCTTCCCTTGGCTAATCGGGCCAAAATTTTGGGGCTCGCGCCCTTAACTGATAATCAGGCCAGGTCTCTATATGACACAGATATGTTTGAACCATAATTTTTATATATAACCTTACACATAGTATTTTCATAGGTTTATTATATTCCATGCTCGTGGTAATTTATCTCCATTTTGCTGCACCAATTCGTAAGCTCCACCAACAAGAACTCTTGTGACCTTATACTGTCCTTGCCATGTGGCACTCAGCTTTCCCTTAGCTTTTCCCAGGTCAGCTCTGCGAAGAACCATGTCTCCTACTTGAAAATGTCTCTTAACCACAAACTTATTATAAGTCTCCCAAAATCGCCTTCGCATGTGCTCCATTCTTACGGTCGCTCGCTCCCTCTTCTCTTCCACCAAATCCAAGGCATCTTGTGTCAACAGCTCGTTCTACTTCTCATTGAAGGTTTGCACTCTATGGGTTTCCATACTGATTTCTGCGGGGATCACGGCGTCCATGCCATATACCAAACTGAACGATGTCTCTCCTGTGCTTTCTTTAGTATTAGTTCGGTATGCCCACAGGGTTGAACCGAGCTCCTCTACCCACTTGCCTCCTGACCTTTCGAGGCGCGCTTTGATCCCTTGCACCAAAATGCGGTTAGTTTCCTCAACCTGGCCATTCGCCTGGGGTTGATAGACAAATGTGAAATGATGCTCTATTTTAATCTTTGTACACCAGGCCCGGATTCGAGCTCCCATAAACTGAGTGCCATTATCTTCCACCAAGATCCTTGGGACACCAAATCGACACACCATATTTTTCCACAAATAACCCATTACTACCTCCTCCGTAATTTTTGCTATAGCTTCGGCCTCCACCCATTTACTGAAATAGTCTATGGCCACCATTAAGAACTTCTTCTGGGCTGGGGCTGTGGGGAAAGGTCCAACCAGATCTATCCCCCATTTTGTAAAGGGACAGGGAGAGCTCATTGTCATGAGTTCCTCTGCAGGTCGATGTATGAGGGGAGAGTTCTTCTGGATTTTGTCACACTTCCTCACAAAGTCCTCTGCATCCTTCCTTAATTGTGGACAAAAATAGCCAGCTCTCATTATTTTACTTGATAGAGTCCTAGTGCCCATGTGGTTGCCACAACACCCCTCATGGATATCCTTGAGAACATGGGCACCCTCTTTCAGGCTTAAGCACCGTAAAAGAGGTTGTCCGAACCCTCTTTTGAACAGCACTCCTTTTATCATACAAAAATGAGACGACCTGATTCACACCTTTGCTGCCTCCCTCTTATTCTCAGGCAGTTCTCCTTTGTCCAAATATACCTTAATCGGGGAGCGCCAATCCTTCCCTTCCTCTAGCGCGTTTATTTACCCTTCACCAAATTCTTGGTATGCCATGAGCAGGGTAATTACTCTCTCCTGACAATCTATTTCAGAACTAGCCACCTTAGCTAAGTAATTAGCTCGACCATTCTCCTCCCTAGGAATCTGAAGTACGTTTAAAGCTTTCATGGCCTTTGCCAATTCATGGAACTAGGCTAAGTACTTCCGCATGTGCTCGTTTCTCATGTCAAACTCACCTCTTATCTGTTTGTAGACCAACTGGAAGTCTACCCGGGCATACATGCGCTCTGCCCCGAGCTCTTTCGCCATCTGTATCCCTCTGAGAAGAGCCTCGTACTCTGATCCGTTGTTGGACATGCAATAGTTCATTTATACTGCATACTTCATAGTCATGCCTTCGGGATTTGTCAGAACTATTCCCGCTCCAACCCATACTTCCTACCGATCCATCGGTGTATATCTCCCATTCCTTCTCTTCTTCAGGAGAGCTGGTCATTTCCTGCATGAAATCAGCCAACGCTTTGGCTTTAATCGCTATTCGTCCCTCAAAATTGATGTCAAACTCGTTGAGCTCAATTATCTTTTTTACTAAACACTCAGAGACCTCAATTTTACTCATTATTGCCTTCAAAGGCAGGTTAGTTCTGACCACTATCTCATGTGAAAGAAAATAGGGGCGGAGCTTGCAAGTCGTCCCGACCAGAGCTAGCATGGCTCGCTCTACTTCCACATACCGGAGCTCAGCATCATGAAACACCTTGCTCCAATAGTATACTGGCTTCTACAACTTGCTTTCTTCTCTAATCAAAAATGTGCTCACCTCTTGCTTCCCCACAGATATGTACAAGATCAAAATCTCACCCACAATCGGTTTGGTTAGTAGCGACATGCTAACCAAGTGTTCCTTTAGCTTTTGGAATGCCCCTTGGAATTCCTCATCCCACTGGAATCGAGCCTTCTTCCGTAAGGCTCGAAATAATGGCAAGCTCTTTTCTGCCGAGCGAGACACAAACCTTCTCAGGGCTTCTATCTGACCTATCAAGCACTGCATCTCCTTGACATTCCGTGGAGGCTGCATATCCATGATGGCCTTGATCTTCTCTGGGTTAGCTTCTATTCCCTTCTCCGTGACCATGCACCCGAGGAATTTTCCTGGTCGTACCCCAAATGCACACTTCTTGGGATTGAGCTTCATTCCATACCTTCTCAATGTGTCAAAGGTCTTCCTCGGGTCGTTCACATATGAGGTTTCTCTAGTGCTCTTGAATAACATGTCATCCACATACACCTCCATGTTCCGCCCGAGCTGAGCTTTGAACATCTTGTCAACCAGCCGCTGATATATTGCTCCCGCGATTTTAAGTCCAAATGGCATGATTACGTAACAATACATTCCCTTTGGGGTTATAAAGCTAACATGCTTCCAATCCTCCTTCACCAACCTGATTTGATGGTATCCCTGAGAGGCGTCCATCATGCTGAGAAGTTCACATCCTGAGGTGGAATCCACAAGCTGATCTATCCTTGGCAGGTAATGATCTTTAGGGCAGGCCCGATTAAGATCTCTGAAGTCGATGCACATCCGCCAATCTTATTCTGTTTTTGGTACTAACACTGCATGGGAAATCCATTCTGGAAACTGTATTTCCTGGATGTGCTTAGCTCGCAACAGCTTTTCTACCTCCACTTCGATAATAGCTTCCTTCTCAGGACCAAAGTTGCTCTTTCTTTGTTTTACTGACTTCACCATGGAGCTAATGTTAAGGTGATTCTCGGCTATCGCCGAGTCTATTCCTACCAAGTCCTGGGGAGACCAGGCAAAGACATCCGTGCTATTTCTTAAGAGGGCCACGAGCTCCACTAGTACCTCAGGGATCAAGGTCGTTCCCACTCGTATGACTCCTCTATCATCCCCTGGTACAATCTCAACCATCATCAAGATTTCTTCCCACGGATCCAGCTTAAGGCACAATCACCTCTATCCTAGGTTTTTTGGATCTCCTTACCTCTTCATCTCTTCGAATATTCTTCACATATTCTCTATGACATGCATATTGGTCTCCTCGAACCTTACCCACTCCCTCCTGAGCAGGTAATTTCATCTTCATATAGTAGACATAGATCACTGCCTAGAAATGGCTTAAAGACGGTTGACCAAGCATAGCATTAAATGAAGATGGTGCATCTACCACCAAGAAACCCACCGATTTAGTCTTCCAAAATGGTTCATCCCCCAACGTGAATAGGAGATTCACTGCCCCCAGTGGGCGTAAGGCTCCCCCAGTGAAACCCACTAATGAGGTGGTGACCTCTTCCAATTCCAATTCCAAGTTTAACTTCTTAAAGCAGTCATAAAATAGGATGTCTGCCGAGCTTCATGTGTCCATGAATATTCTCCGCACGTTATAGTTAGCTACGGTAGTTGTTATCACCAAGGTGTCCATATGGGTGCCAAGATTACGTTCTCATCCTCTGAGCCAAAATAGATGTTCGGGCTTGGGACTAATTACCCCACTTCTCGTGTCTTTCTTGATAGACCTTTCGCATCCTGTACATAGCTGTTATGGGTGCGTCGTGAGTGCTCATCCCATTCTCCGCCTGTGATCATCTGAATTTCTCTTCTAATCTCCTAAGACCGGTTCTCCCTCTGCCTATTTTCTTGGGTACCACCTCGCTCTTGCATGGTCGTCTAATACCGATCTCTATTATAAGAGTCAGACCTGGATCCTTCCTGTTCTGCTCGCATGAATTCTTTGAGATGTCCAGCCTGCACCATTCGTTCTATCTCATCTTTCACATGTGTGCATTGATCTGTGTCATGACCATACTCATTATGGTATTGGCAGAACCAGTCAGACTTCTCATTTCGTGGCTTTTGAGCGTACGATCTCGGCCACTTGAGGTTTGGATGTCGTTCAATAGCCTGCAGGATTTCGCTTTGGGTGAAGCCAGGGGTGTGTATCGATCAAACCGAGGACGACCTCCCACTAGGTCATTCCTGAGCTTCTTAACCAGAGTCTAGTCGTCTTTGTCAGGTCGTTCTCTATACTTTTCTCTATCATCTTTCATCTTCAGAGCCTCCTCCAAGTGGATATACTTCTCTGACCTTTCTAGGAGCTCTCCAAATTTCAGCGCTGGCTTAACTACCAACGATTGGAAGAACTCTCCCTTCCTAAGCCCTTGATCCAGAGCATTGACCAATAACTCCTCGGATGCTGATGGTACCTCCAACTTGGCCTCTGTAAATCGTTTGATCTATCCGCGCAGACTTTTTCCCTCTCTCTGCTTCAAACTTTACAGTTCCAGCGGCATTTTTTGATACTTCCTACAACTAGTGAACTGGTGTAAGAATGCAGAACTGGACTCATCAAAGTTGTTTATAGACCGGGGGGTAACTGGCTGAACCAAAGCTGAACCAATTTTGTGAAGGTCGTGGGGAAGACCCGGCACATGACAACGTCAGAAAATTTGTGCAAGGTAGCTGCGATCTTGAATCGGCTCAAGTGACCCCACGGATATGTCGTCCCATTATACTCTAAACCCATAGATCAGTAAGAGGCCGGTAGATCATCCCGCATGACAGCCTCTATGAAGGGAGTGCTTCTCCGTGCTTGGCCTGCTCCCGCGCCCGCCATTTTTTGTTTGACTTCCCTGACCTCCCTCTGCAGATTCTGCATCTACTCAGGGAGATCTGGGTTGGTTTTGCTTGAAGTGTCGATGTCTAAGGCGGAAAAGCTCTCCTCCTCTTCCTGAGTTGGAGCTCTAGCCGTGAGGTGGGCAGTTTGGAGTGGCTCCGTCTCCGGCGTCTGGGTTACTTTGGGAGGGGGTGACGAAAGCTCGACGAACTTCTTTTCTACGGCTGCCTCCACCACCTTGAGGTCAGATATTTACCGCGGAAAAGAGGCATTCAGTGTTCCGCCCTCGACCTGTGTCAAAAACCATATTTTGACTGCGCTACAGTTCCTCCTGGATGGGGTTGCGGTGCGCTGGGCCTAGTTGTTGCTGATGGTCCTACCATCTCCGGCATCCCCATTCGTGCGGCAGAACTTGGCGTTCCGCCCAGATCCGCCACTAAGTTTCGCCTAAGTCCATTTGATGCCATGCTTTTGTCTCATGCTTTAGCTTAGTTCCACTTTTTTCAAAGATGGCGCCAATTGTTTCGACCAGGAAAATGTCCCTCCGGAATGCTGCTTCTCCTTGAAAACTGTCCTGACCTGTTCCACCAAAGACACGTTAGAAAGGACCACCAGAAAGATTTCTGGTGGAAACCTCTCCGATTCCTAAGTCAGTTAAACGAATTTGATATCAGGATAATTTCAAGTGAGAATGCTCAAGAAGTCATACCTTTCCCAGCCTTGAGGCTGAGATATTTATAACCCTCACTAGGTGGGCTTTCCGAGATCCCGGAAACAAACCCGCAAATCTTGGGCCGTTACTCAGAACGACCTGACCAGGAAGTTTCTTCGCGTGACGTCAGCCAATTGTCTCCTTGAACTTCTGACCTGATCTTCCTAAGGCCTTATCCAGGAGTTTAGGTCAGGGCAGGACAGGTTCTATCGAGCTAGGCTCATCTCTTCTCCTTTTGCGCGGCATCAGTTCAGATCATCCCAAAATGTCTAGGATACCTTCAACACGTTATAGGCTTGGATTCAAGTAGCAAAAGATGCAAACGGTCAAATTGAAGACCCACCTATAAAACTCATTGAAGGACTCCCTTATTGCTTACCGATTGAAAGATTAAGTCTCCATCTTTACCAATCAACAATTTCAAATCTAAGAAGAGAATATATATATTTTTGATTTGAGATAAAGATTAATACGTCGAATCAAGAGTGCGGTTTGTCTCCAGAAAAAAAGTAGATGCCAACCCTTGAAAATCTTACATAGCTGCCAAGTGTGCTAAAGCCACATCCTTTGACAAATAGAGTGATCTAAGGAGGATCCATAGCGACTCTAAGCAAGTCATAGAAGAGCAGTCTTAGGCAGACCAGAGAAGAGAGGCTTAGGGCAAGTCGGAACAGAGCGATCTTAAAAAAAAAATCAACGGTCTTAAGGTAGACTACAGAAAAACTACTCCAAGCACGTCAGAGATGAATGGTCTTATGTAGAACCAAAGTGATCCTAGGTGGATTTAAAGCGAATCTAGGCAACTCGGAGTGGTCTTAGGTAGACTAAGAGCGCGATTGTAGGTGGAACGGAGAAGAGTTTGATCAATGTACTAAAGTTGAAACTTTAGTTAGGAACTAGGTTTGTCAACAATTAAGGACGAATGAGTGAACCCAGCATTATAGTACAAAAACAGCTTTCTTGAACAGACATTTTAGAACGGTTATTGCGACTACCTTCCAAAATGTCTGCCCGTGGAATTTTTGTAATAAAAGTTGTATACTAGAACGAATATTATTATATACGTTCTAAATGATTGTAGTTTCTTCATACCTAGAACGTATATTATATAATACATTCTAGAATATTCACTTTTTAGAACGTATTTTTTGAATATGTTCTAGTATAATCAATTATTTAGAACGTATATTATAAATCCTTTCTAGTATATTAAATAGTTTAGAACTCATATTATAAATACGTTCTAGTATGTTACGTTTTTTAGAATGTAGATCATAGACACGTTCTAGTAAAAATTATCTAGAACGTATTAATTTATATTACCTTCTAGTATGTCATAAGTTTAATTAAACTAATATTGGAAGGAAAAAGATTAATCTTCATTTTGACATAGAATTCGTCGCCTCCTCTTCTCCATCTCTGCCTCTCCTCCATGTCCTTGCATCTCCGCCTCTCCTCCGTCTCCTTGCATCTCCGCCTCACCGCTGGATTTGAGAGATTTCACCACTCGGGCCGTCAAATTATATTAAAATTCCCATATCCAACCCTAACCCCTTTCCTTTATCTCCCATCAAATTTTTGTCCCTCTCACACATCTAACACCTCATTGCGCCACCACCACACCAAGCGGCGATGAGCAACAGCGACAAGGGTGAGCAGCAACTTTATCGAGGCGATGGAAGCTTGTTTGGTTTAGCATGAGGGTGGGTTCTGATTCGGGTCGGCTGGATAGGTTTGAAGCTTACAACGGTGCTAGATTGGAGGGATTTCAAATTTAAACAATGTTAGTTGCTACGAGAACACCGTCATTCAGACATGCGTCGTGGCTTGCTACGGTTTTGCCTCCAGCGTTAATAATATTTTGATCTCTTGAATATGTGAATTTAGCAGTAAATGCAAGCATAGATCGTTTTCAGTGATGATGCTTCTCATTTGCTGCAACTGTATTAAGACTTGGTAGCTGTGGAATGATGATGGTACAGGTGGTCTGCATCTATTAAGCTTGGATTGTTAATAACGTCTGTTTTGAGGTACTTTGTGTCCATAACTTTGATAATTAATATATAATTACGTCACTATGTCAGCTTATCTCATGATTGGGTGTTAAAACATGCCATAATTATGGAATCAGCTAATTGTGGGCAGTCCTTCTGCAATGACAATTGGGCCTTTTCCGGTGGGTTTGATGTAAGATATGGCTAGTGAAAAACTGAGTATATACTTACTTTGAAACTTTTTAATTAGTTTAAGTTCTTAAACTGAATTGATAGAACTCAATTCGTGAAAAATTAAGGATATACTTATTTTGAGACTTTTTAATTAGTTTAAGTTCTTAAACTGAATTGATAGAACTCAATTCGTGAAAAATTAAGGATATACTTATTTTGAGACTTTTTAATTAGTTTAAGTTCTTAAACTGAATTGATAGAACTTAATTCTATATTTGTTGGATACAACGATGAGCTTTAAAGGCAAGCTCTTATGTTTATCTCTCATGTGTCTGCAATATTTCATTATTGGCTTACTTTTTTTTTTTCTTTTTCCTAGTCCAGCTTTGATATAATGTGTGCTTTATTCATAATTGGCCGAACTTAACAAGATTCTTCTAAAGCTTTGGGGGATCATTTTTCAGAAGGCGAAAGGTATTTTGGCCTGGAGAACTTTGGCAACACTTGTTATTGCAACAGCGTTCTTTAGGTGAGGATTTTAATTTTATTTATTCATTGTTTGAGTTTTCAGGTGTTTTTTAATTATGTTTGAGCAGCGTGTTTTCTGAATTTGCAGAATTGTTGTTTATTTTTATCATTATTATTTTCTTTTTTAATTTTTAGGGTTTCGATTAGATTATTGTGTGGTTTAGGTTGTTGAGTTTTGAAAAATGTAGATAGTTTTTGGACTATTAGATTAATTATCTGAGAGTGATTTTTATTTATTTTTAATTTTTGAGTTTTAATTTATGACTTGGTTCTGTTTTTCCAGGAACTTTACTTTTGTGTACCATTTTGTGAACAACTACTAGAGTATAATTCAGATAACAAAACTCAAAGCCAAGCAAATGAAAATCTCTTAACATGCCTTGCAAAACTTTTCTCACAGGTACCCCATTTAGTAAGATATTTGAATGTTTGATAACCTTCTTTGTAGCATTAGAGCTCGGTATATTCTGAAGAGATTGTATCGCCGTTAATTTCAAGTAGTGTGTTTTTTTGGTAAGTTTCTGAGAGCTAAGGTTCGTGTTGTCACAAAATTTATTAGATACGAAATATTATCGCGAGAAATTTCATCTAAAGATTTTTGTTGTTATCTGTTCAATAACTTTAAAAGTGATTTTCGTTTGAGATTAATTAAAGTATTAATTGTTCATAATGCAGATAAGTTCGCAGAAGAAGAAAACAGGTGTAATAGCTCCAAGACGCTTTGTACAGAGAGTTAGAAAACAAATGAAAGTTTTCGAGGATACGTGCATCAGTTGTGTTACATTTTATTGTAGTTACAATTACCAAGCTAGTTTTAATGGAAAGACACTCATCGCCCGGGCTGTGGCTAATGAGACTAGTGATTTCTTTTTCTTCATCAACAGCCTGAAATCATGTCGAAATTGGCGGGAGAGAATGTGAGTATTCTGAGGTAAGCTTTTGAGGAAGCTGAGAAGAATGTGCCTTTGATTATCTTTATTGACGAGATTGATTCGATTGCGCCCAAGAGAGAGAAAACAAACAGGGAGGTCGAGAGGAGGATTGGTTCTCAGCTCTTGACGTTGATGGATGGGCTAAAGGCCCGTGCCCATATTATCATGATGGGTGCTACACACTGGTCCAATAGCATCAACCCTGCTTTGAGAATGTTTGGTAGGTTCGAAAGAGAGATAGACATTGGCGTTCCTGATAAAGTTAGGCGTCTTGAGGTTTTTCGTATTCATACAAAGAACATGAAGCTTGCTGAAGATGTAAGCTATTGTTTTTAAGTAAAAAAAAAGATGAATTTGCGATGTTGATTTGGGTTTTGGATTATTTGTTTTGTAGGTTTATTTGTAAAGAATTCCCAAGGACACGCATTGTTATGTTGGTTCCGGTTTAGCTGCTCTTTGCACTGAGGCTGCTCTTCAATGCATCAGGGAGAATATGGATGTGATCGACTTAGAAGATGATTCGATTGATGTGGAGAAACTAAACTCCATGGTTGTGACCAATGAACATTTCCAGACTGTTCTTAGAATAAGCAATCCCTCTGCTCTGTGTGAGACCGTAAGCGTGAATTTGTTTAAGAAAAACTCCATTTTTTCCTTATTTTTCTTTCATCTAGACTAAATATCAGGTTATATGTGTTTTTGTTACGCAGTTGAAGTGCCCAATGGTTGTTGTGAAGATATTGGTGGCCTTGAGAATGTCAAGCGTGAACTCCAAGAGGTACCTATACTTTTTTTTTTTTTGTGCAAAGTTTTGAGTTTTTTTTAATTGTATTTTCTTATCAATATAGACTGTTCAATATCCGGTGGAATATCCCGAGAAGTTTGAGAAGTTTGGCATTTCGCCTGACAAGGGTGTGCTTTTCTACAGGCCCCCGGGGTGTGGAAAGACTTTAGTGGCAAAGGTTATTGCCAACGAATGCCAGGCGAATTTCATCAATGTCAAGGGTCCTGAATTGCTCACTATGTGGTTCGGAGAGAATGAGGCCAACGTTAGGGAGATTTTCGGCCCGCCAATCTGCCCCCTGTGTCCTGTAATTCGATGAGTTAGACTAGATCACAACTCAGGTTCATGAAAAAATACGAATATGCTTTGGTTTAGGTAATAATTCATTTTTTGGGTTCTTTTTTTAGTTTCTTATCTGGTTTAGTTCTTCTTAGGTTTTTGAATTAATTTTTTAATGTTTTAATTTTTTTTTAGGATTATTATTATTATTATTATTATTATTTTCACTTTTAGCGTTTTTCATTTACTTTAGTTATTTTATGGTTTTCTATATTTTTAAATTCATTTTAAAACTTAGTTTTATGGGAACCTGCCCAACATTGTTTAGGCTGCCTCAAAATATTGTGCCTCTTTTTGGTAATAATTATTTTATCACTATATTTTCTTGCAGAGAGGGAGTAGTTCGGAAGATGGTGGTGGTACGTCCTGATCGTCTCGATCAGCTGATTTATATCCCTCTCCCTGATGAAGACTCGCGCCATCAGATCTTCAAGGCGTGCCTGCCAAAGTCACCTATTTCCAAGGATGTCGACATTAGAGCCCTTTCTAAGTATACTCAGGGCTTTAGCGGTGCTGACATTACCGAGATATGCCAGCTCGTGCAAATACGCCATCAGAGAGAAATTTGAAAAAGTAAGTTTTCTATATCGGAAGATATTTTTGTTAATTAGGCTAAACCCTGGGTAAGTTTTTTTTTAATTATTTCCTTTTTGATGTAATTTGTAATTATTTATTTATCAGCAACAAAAAATTTTGAATTCTGTCTTTTTTTTGGGATATCGAGTGGGAGAACAGGAGAAGTGAGAACCCAAAGGCCATGGAAGAAGATGGGGATGAGGTGCCTGAGATTGAGGCCGCTCACTTTGAGGAGTCGATGAAGTACGCTCGCAGGAGCGTGAGTGATGCCGACATTCGCAAGTACTAGTCGTTTGCTCAAACGTTGCAGTAATCGAGATGATTTGGTTTCGAGTTTCGATTTGATGATAATAGCAGCGGTGGTGGTGGTACTACTAGAACCACTGATGCTTTTGCAGTGTCAGCTGGAGCAGACGATGATGACGACCTGTATAGCTAGAAAAGGGGGGGCAAAAATGGTTTAATTTAAATTCTGATTACTTGGTTGTCCAATGGTGGAATGAAGATATTCTACCATTTTTTTGTTGAAATAATTAATATATTAAAAATATCCAGTATTGGCAATTTTGGTGCAACTACTTTCATTTCATTTTCTTTTTTAAGTTTTACTACTTTTTAGAAGGGAACTTTTGTACACCCGTTCTGGAAACCATACTCCTAGAAGGTATCCGTTCTGGAAAGTAAACATATTATAACGATTTTTATAACCCGTTCGGGAAAATAGACTTCTAGAAGGTAAGTTTAGAAATACGTTCTAAAAGATAAACATTTTAGAACAGATTTTAAAACCCGTTCTGCAAAATAGACTTTCTAGAATGCATGTTCTGAAATCCATTGTAGAAAATAGACTTTTTAGAACAGATTTTTAAAATCCGTTCTAGAAAATAGACTTTTAGAACGAATTTTTTAAATCCGCTCTAGAAAATAGACTTTAGAACGGATTTTTAAAATCCATTCTAGAAAGTTGTTTCTAAAACGAGTTTGATGAGTAAAGAACCGAAAAGACGACTTTCTAAAAAGGGTAATAAACTTTCTAAAAAGGGTAACTAACCGTTCTAGAAAGTCTGACTTTCTACAACGGCTGTATCTAGATCGCAATAATATTTGTTTTAGAATGTCTTTTTTCCATTCTAAGAAGGACAATTAATCTAGATAAAGTGTGAGAATAATTTTCAAGAGGACCAGAATTATACAGGGAACATATCCTTACATTCTAGCGATGTAGATGTATACACCTCTAAACCTTATGAAAATCAGTGACGTCATTTATATTATGTCTTTACATCCTGTACATTTTTATTTATTGTTGCCTATGTCATTTACTTTGCAATACTTTGAGTTAAACTTTACATATTGCAAAGTTGAATGTAGCTACTCTAAAATTTATATTTCCGCTACAAACAATTTACGTGAAGCAGTTTTTATTTTAAAATAAATATTAAAAAACTGTAAAATATATTCACGCTCACTCCAAATCTTTAATAGGGTATGTTGGGATCAACATGTACCATATCGTCAAATCCATGAAATATGAACACTTAATTGGGCAATCTCAGCCTAACTAGGGCTGTAAACGAGACGAGTTGAGTTGATCTTTAGAGAGTTTAAACTTCCTCGTTTATTATCGAGCTCGAGTTTGAACTTTTTTTAACAAACATATTGATAGCTCGCGAACTTTTTCGAGTTTAATCGAGACTAAACGAGCTCAAAAGATATTAATTATTAATTAAATTATTCGTTACTTTATTACAAAAATAAATAAAATATTTTTTAAAGTATATAATACACCTACTAAGATACGTATACAAATAAGTTTATATATATATTTTTATATTTTTCATATGAACATGTATAAAAATTATAATTAAAACCAAATTATTAGTTTAATTTATACGAGTTTAATAACGAACTCACTCTTTAACTCACTAACGAACCCGCTCACGAACTAACGAGCCGAATACCATGAATTTAGAGTTTGCTCGTTTATGAAACGAGCCTTTTTAAACGAGCTCGAGCAAACTTTTATCGAGTCGGATAACGAATAGCTCACTAACTGTTTGGCTCATTTACACCCTTAACCCTAACCAACATATACACTAAAAAAAATTCAATAACTCGTTCTAAACAAGTAGTTTTTAAGTACAACATGTGCGAGGCTTTTTTCCATCACCAAAGGCCAAATGTTGTTTGTCATTAAGAAAAGCTGATGGTCATGATTTGCGCTTCCCAATTCATAGAAGTGAGAGTTTTTTGGTAACACTCTTCCTAGGTCGAAATAACGAATCATCCTTTAGGCCTTTCATACCAATACAATCATAGTGCAAAAATTAATAGTTAGGCCGAACTAACGAATCATCCGTTAAGCCTAAATTCCAAACCAATACATCATAGCGCAAAAACTAATATATTATAATAGAAAGTCAATACTACATAGTAACAATATATTATAATACAAAAATCAATACATAATAGCACGAGTCAGATATTTATACATTATAATACAAAAATCAATACATCATAACACGGGTCAGATATTTATACATTATAATACAAAAATCAATACATCATAACACGGGTCAGATATTTATACATTATAATACAAAAATCAATACATCATATCACATGTCAGATATTTATGAAAAACTAATATATTCGAGTATAAAAACAATACACCACATTACAAAAATCAATATATTATAGTATTGGGTCAGATGTTCTAACAGATCATAACTCGTTAATCTGACCTAAAATAACTGTTTACCTAAATTTATTTATTAACGTTTATCAAAGGCTTTCGATGTTGATAATCCCAGCATGACAAGTGGGGATAGTGGTTGCCAAGCGAAGCGTGAATGGTTTTGGTCACAAACAAATCTTTAACATACAGAACATGTAGCCCATATTGTGCCAATAACAACTTTAAAGTGCAACACTTTTGCCTTTCCCAATTTGGGGTCTTTGAAATTACCTGTCCCAATGATGTTGGATTTTAATGTTGTGAAATATATCCCCGTGCAACACTTTTGCCTTTTCCATTTTGGGGTCATTGAAATTACCTGTCCCAATAGTGTCAGTTTTTAATGTTGTGAAATATATCACCTAAATACTAATCGAACCCGTGGACACACGCAGAGAATGACAATCAAATCGGTGAGTTAACGGCTATTTGATTATAATATTTTTTAATAAAATATTATTGCACTTTTTTCCCCTGACAATTACTCTTACCTATGTAAATTAAAATTACCTCATAGTTTTCTAATAAATATAAATGAAATTCTAAATAATATTAATAAATTAAAAATTGCAAAAAAAAAAGGAAATAAAAACTAAAATATAAAATATTATAATATAATACCCAAAAAAAATTTAAAACTTGAAATCAGGAAAATATATAATAAGCTATTTTTAAATCTATGTAATTATTTGATAAATTTGAAAAATACAAAAATAAAAAATAGTACATAATATAAGTATAAGTCGTTAAAAACTATAAAGCAAGTTAAATAAATATTTAGTCATGAATATTATTAACTATATTTAAAAATAAAAAACATAAAAGAAATGTTAAAAAATTATATTTTTTAGAGTTTCAAATAATATAAATAAGTTACGAAAATTAGAATTTTAAACAAATACAATGTAATCTTAATAATTATTTAAAATTACTAATAAAGGTGATCTAAACATCTAAATAAATCTTATTTGGCAAAAGATATCCCAAATTGTGCATGGTATAACATATCTCATGTTCAATAGTTGACATATGTTAAAATGATAATGATATTAGTTTGAAACATTGGTAGGATATTTATATTGTGATTTAATATCACAAAAAATTAGTGTTTATTTTTTAAAATATTTATATTAATACGGGACACAATATTTTATGACACATGTTGAGAGCACGACATTCATATTCGACAATAATAATTACAAAACTTTTAAAGTTGTTATCTCGTCAAGGGGAAATTTGTTACATGATTAAGTTAGTAACTTCAAAGCAATAGAACCAATATTGCAATATCTATATAGATATAGGACAAAGTTTGCAACTTACATTTTTTCAAAGGATTCTTTTATAAAAATTAAAAGCTAAACAAAGAAGTATAATTATGAGGGAATGACCAATACATTGTAATAAACTTTTATCACCACCATTAGGTCAATTATGTTTTTTTCTTCCTACGCCCAATAATATATATTTGTTCTGATAGGACATCTATACTTACAAACATAATTTTTAGGAATAATTTATAATTGATTCACTATATTGGTCACATTTCATAAAAAGTACGTGATGTTGATTATCATCAAATAACGTTTGCTAAATGGGTCAATTCATCAAAAGTGATCCAAAAAAAGCACGATCGAGCTTTTTTTACTGACGTGGCGTGATTCAATACTTTCTTATCATTTTTTTTTAATTTTAAATATTAAATTAAAAACAAAAATTGGGAGAATTTTCATTTTGGTCCATTATATTTGCTACATTCTATAAAAGGTACGTGAAATTGACCATCGTCAAATTATATCTGCTAAGTTAACCGATTCATCAAAAAAGGTTCAAAAAAGTTTGATCGAATTTCTTTTCTGACGTGACATGATTTTATATTATTTTATCATTTTTATTTATTTTAAATATTAAATTGATGACAAAAACATCTTTTGTTTTCATTCTTTTCTTTTAATTAAATTAATAAAATCTTAGTTAATAAGAAATTAAAAAAAAAAAGTGATAAATATATGAGCATAAAATAAATCTTAAAAATTATAAAAATAATATAATAATTTATATGATTTTTTTTATTATTAAAATTTTAATTAATAAAAAATTAATAAACTCATAGATAAATATAAAAATATAAAATGAGTCTTAAGAAATTATAATATATATATATATATATATGATAAATCTCCTATAAATAATTTTTTGAATTTATATATTTATTATATATTTTTTAATATTTATATTTATAAATAATTTATATAAATTGTGTATTAACTATATTAACGAAATGATAAAAGAAAAATAGAAAAAAAAAGGAGAGCAAAATAAGTTTTTTTCTTTAATTTAATTTTTATAATTATAGAAAATGGATAAGAAAACATAATATAATACCACATCACCAAAAAATCGCGATCGAACTCTTTTTGAACCTTTTTTGTTCAATTGGCCAACTAAGCAGATGTGGTTTAAGGATAGTCAATGTCACGTACCTTTTTTGAAATATGGTCAATATAATGGACCAAAATGAATTTGCCCCCCAATTTTTTTCTTCAACTTAATTATTAAAATTAAAGAAAAATGATTAGAAAGTATTGAATCACGCCACATCAGTAAAAATTCCCGATCGGGCTTTTTTTGAACCATTTTTTATGAATTTGTCAACTTAACAGGCGTTGTTCGATGATGGCCAACATCACGTACATTTTTTGGAATGTGGCCAATATAGTGGACCAAAAAAAAAAATTTTTGCATGGGTTTTACGTGCATATTTGAGCTTATTTTGCTAAGTTTTGACTACAAATTATGCATTAACAACTTTTTTGACTTTATTTCGTATTATATGAAAGTTGTATGTGTTTGTTTGTTTTGTAAAATTTTTGATCAATATTTGCACGAATTGGGCTTGAAGAGAATAAAGGAGTAAAATATCAAGAGAATAGGGTTGAAGAGCTGAAGTTGAGGTCCATTGGACCTGAGAACGAGATCAACCCTCGAAGATCATAAAAATCTACATCAAAAGTCAACGATCACAGTCAGTGTAGAGACCGCGACAAATGACTGATTTTAACCTTGTTGTTACGACCGCGACACCGCTCAAACCAGCGAGCGGCTTTTCAGCACAAGTGTCGCGACATAGAATAGCGGTTGCAACGCAACCCGCGACAAGCCCGAAAATGTTAAAAAATAGCATTACTCCATCTTTAAGGCCAATATTTTATAATGTAATATAAAAGGGGAGCTACTGAACCATCTAAAAACATCTTTGATACCATAAAACACATCATCGTAAGGATTATAGAATGATTTTGGGGAAATTAGAGCAAGTTGGGCAAGGACCACGAAGAACGACAGATCGTTTTCGAACTTCTCTGATTTCATATTCTTTAATTCATTTTATTACTCATGAATTGCTCAATGAATTGTCTGAATTTTAGGTATGTCTAGCTAATTCTCTTAATATGCCAAGGTTAAAAGCAATGGATGATTGATGTTTTGTGATACTCAATAAGTCAAGTACGATTCCTCCATTATTTTTGTGTGTGTGACTTATTGAATTATATCATAATTGGTTGATCGTCTTTTAAACGATTTTAATAAATCAAATAGAGATAAAATTTATGCTTAGGGTTTCAAACACAAAACACGATAATCAACAAGCCCGAGAGGTTTTAGATAATACGTGAAATTTATATATCTTCTAAAATTTTTAAGTTATAAGTTTACTCTCAAATAGAGATGTTATTTTGGACTTGTGATCAATGGTTTAATCATTTTGACGGAATGAAAAATACATTATCATTATCTTAGCTTTTGTTTCATGATATAGATTGGGCCAAAAGAAGAGAGAAGTAGGATTTGTCCGCTAGCTGAATAATCTTGAAGTAATTGTGAATTAGAAAACTGTATCAGGTGGACATTAGAGTGTCAACAGTAGCTTAATGCCAATAAACCCTCTTCTACTTTGTTTGATGAATACTGTTTGGGATAATATTGAAATTAGTTATGATAATATTATAACTGATTGTGGTAATCTTATCTGAATTGTGTAATTTTTCTAAATATAATTGTTGCAAATGTATACTATAATTATTGTGTTATAAGAGATAGCTTAGTTGAGTTAACAACCATTAAAAACACGATCGAATTGAAGAAAAAAAAACTTTACTTCAGTTTATGATTATTGAAAACAATCTTTATGCCTAGTAATGAGGATTATTGGATTGGATGTGATAATCTTACTACAGGATGTGGTAATATTGTTATTATTAGTGATAATAATTGAGATATTATTGGATGTGATCATCTTATTACTGTATACGATAATCTTTGTATTATTTAGTTGTGGTAATTTTATTATTGGTTGAGATAATTTTATCACTGGACTAGATGAAAATACATATGTTTGAGAATTTGGTGTGGAAAAAACCAGGGGCAGAATTGTCAAGAAAAAGGGGTCAAATAAGTTAGCAATCAAGAAAAGTGTAAAAATTGTACTTGGTGTGCAAAAAAATGTGCATTTTAGTGGGCAAAAATATCTTCTAATCCATACTTATTGGTCAAAATCCTTATCATTAACGTGTGATTATATTACCTTAATCTTTAAAAGTCCATTATATGAGAGAAATGTCAATTGTGGAAAATAAATCAAAACTTGAAAAGGAAAAGTGGAAAAGTGGAAAAGAAGAATTACATAGAAAAGATGGGATTTAGGGTTCTTTTACACATCAAAGATTTTCTTTATATAGAGTATCAAATACATATTTTCATAATATATATAGATATCATATACTTAAATCGTCATTCATCAGTTACTTATTGATGAAGGCACGCTAATATTGTTTTTCCTTCAACACTCCCCGTTGTCCCAAGTCAAAGGGTGAAGTGGTGCTAGATTGTTGCCTTATTAAAACCTAGTCAAGTAAAATCCAATGGGAAGGAATAAGACTTGGTCGAAGGGAAAAGAGTGCAACACACCTATGTTGAGACTCCCCCTTAAGACTAAACCTCTCCTTGATTGTATATTTATCAAGAGAGCTCTGAAAGTCTTTGTTTTCTCAATTTACTTAAATCTTGAGGAAGTCCATAATTACCGGTTATAGAAATTTTGTGGCGATATGCATCATATCATCAACTTTCATTTGTTTGTTACAACTTCCATTATCTTCATAACTAAAAGCGATTTCTTCAGTGGTAGAGTTGAAGCCACTATTCTTAAATATATGTATGATTATAACATTTATTATTGATACACACGAACTACTACATGTATGATAATGATATATTTACATGGATCGAATAGGTAACCAAAATCAACAATATTATTTGGTGTCTCAGATTAGGAAGTAAAATTAACATTTACTTTAGGGGTTAGAAGATCATTTATATCCCAATTATAGTAAAGAATGGGATGAATAAACCCACGTAAATGGTTGCTTTAGGTATCAAAATACATTTTGATTCAATTCCTATGACATTGCTCTTTCTTCAGTTATATCAAGATAACAAGTAATTTAGAAAGTAATATTTGGTAAAGTATATTAATAATTATACAGTAATGCGTCTATTGTACATAGGTAGAAAATTCCAGTCCAACTCTTTTCCATTTTCCTTGGATAAAATAGATCTTCTTATATCCTCATTTTGACCAATCATAGGAGTGCTAACAGGTTGCACTTAATCCATGTTGAATCGCTTAAATATCATTTGGATATATGCACATTGTAGAATAAGTATTCCATAAACTATGATTTTAGTTTAAAATCTTGATATGACTCAGTTTTTTCATGATTCTATATCTCAAATTAAACATTCAAGTAGCTAGTGGTTTTTATTGTTTCATTACGAGAGCCTATTATGTTCATATCATCGACATATACAGTTACAATTATAAATTCTTATAAATACGTAAGGGCGTAGATTATATATTTCCAATCGAGTAATCACTTTGATGATTACCACATCCATTTAGATTGTTTCAATACATAAAGTGAGTATTTCAATTTATTTCAAATGCATATCGTGGTTTAAAGTCACTTACCTTGACAATTAAAGGACAAACACCTTCGTATATCTCTCTAAATCATGATCCACATAGAGATTTGATCTAAACCCATGTATAACTACATTCTCAATTCTTCTAAATTCTAACATCTTCTATGGGATAGTACATATCCACATAGTCAATTCCAGATCGTTGTGAGAATATTTGTGCTTCAAATTTAGATTAGCATCTCATACGTTTATTTTTCTCATTACGCTTTCTGAAAAGATTTTGTCCATGTCTTACGAACTTTACACTTGGTGAGGCTAGAATTGTCAAACCAAATACATGCCTTGTTGTCAGTAAATCAAGTTCTACTTAGATTGATTCTTTTTAGTTAGGCTAATTTGCGATTTGTTGATTTTTCATAAGAGCGTGGTTCGATATTACCGTGCTTTATGACTCCTTGAGCAATAATGTATATATTATCAATGTGTTTGGACAAACTTTTCATCAACTCATATTGTATATGTTCATTTAATATTGGAGGTGTCAAAAATTCAAAATCAAATATGAAACATAATATTTGCAGGTGCCAACAAATTTATAATCAAATTTGAAACTTAATTAACATTCTAAAATACATATGTACGGTTTAAATGGAGGTTGTTGAGACTGAGATGCTCTCATCAATGCGGCGATCTCCTCCATCACCTGCTACCGGAGCATCGCTTGGATCTCGAGTCGCTCACACGCATGCGCCACGTGGAGCTCTTGGAGCTGCTCTTGATGAGCCCACTTTTTTATCCTATCTTTGAATCTCGGCCTAACTCTTCAAAGTCTACAATTGTATTTGGAGTTGCGTGACACAGTTTTTTGGATGAGAGGAGGCAATACTGCCTCTGCAAGTCTTCGAAGCCACTAGAACACAGATCACACGCTTTCTTTGAAAATATACTAAGTTTGTGTTCTCCGTGGAATTTCATTATCATAAAGATATAAATTTTTAATGTGCAATAAATGATATATATATATATATATATATATATATATATATATATATATATATATATATATATATATATATATATAGGGTTGGGTTCAAATGATAACCCGTCATTATATGTGAACCTAGGGACTCGTCTTGACCATTAGATTGGATAATCTTGATGGTTGAGATCATGACATGTCAGCATAGTAATAATGTAAAAAAATGCATTAATTAA
The DNA here is from genome assembly GCA_014905375.1 of Phtheirospermum japonicum. Lineage (NCBI taxonomy): Eukaryota > Viridiplantae > Streptophyta > Magnoliopsida > Lamiales > Orobanchaceae > Phtheirospermum > Phtheirospermum japonicum. The sequence continues at coordinate 483,416 of BMAC01001067.1, forward strand.
TTAAAAATGGTATTTTGGACATATATCAACATTTACAAAGAGCACTACATTGTTCTTTGGAAAGCACAATAGATTAAGAAAAAAAAACACTACGATTGTATACAAAAAGTATCGCAAATTTCGTCTATAAACTGCAAATTCAAAAATTTGAAATGAAACTCAAATCTTCAACAAACCATAACTTTTTCAAATTTTATTCGTTTTGAATGAAATATATATCAAATTAATCACATTCTCAAGATTTACAATTTAAGATACATATTGCATGTTTTAAAACGTAATATATATATATAATTAAATTAAAAAAAACTGGACTGATTTTAGCACTATAGTACTGTGTAAAAAGCACAATGAACCTGTACATATAATTGCACTGTGCAATATTAGATAATAATATAATGTGTACTCTATGAATAACATTAAAATATTATAAAATTCCATATTTATCAAAATCGTGCATAAGTCCAAATGCACATTGAATTGCATTTACAATATAATCAGGGTAACATATACTCACGCTTTATAAGAACCTGAATCACGGGCTTATGTATATCATGCCACTTAAAATTGTAAACAAATATAATAATCAATATGATTAAGCAATACAGTCACTCTACATATGATCAAATAATCAATCATTATAATTGAAAGGTTAATTAGAATACGCTTGTTAATTAACAAATAAACCAAAAATATTTAATAATAAAACAAACTTGCAAAAGTAAACAACAACTAGAATATAACATCTGATTTGAAATAATCTATTTACATGTAATTGAGGAACTCAATAAAATTCAAAACACACTAGGTATGTTGAAAACATATTTAACCACTTCGGGTTGATGTCTACAAACAATTTGTAGTTGAGAATCCAAGTATTCATATAGTAGACTAAACAAATTTCAAGTTTATAAAATCGGCATGATGTCGAGCGAAAATGATATTGAAAATACTTTGTTGTAAATTGGATTAATTTTAATTTAATAGTACAACGTAAATTCGTGTTAACAAATTGTATAAGCTTATTCTACGTGTCGTGTAGATAATTATAACTTTTTGAATTTCTCAAATTCATTTATTGGTGAGTGAGAAATGGTGTTTGGAAGTTGAATAGGTGTTTTTATACCTTTTCGTTAATTTCACATTGATAGTTATTCAATATGGAAGTGAGTTTAAAAGTGTTTAACTTTTAATGAGTGGACATCAAGTGGGCCAACGGGTATTGTGGGCTTTGTGTAAACGAAGCTCACGCTGGCTCTTGGACTTGGGTTCGCCAGTCCGCCTTCGGCGCTGCCGATGGCGGAGCCGAGCGGATCCCAAGCTCGGACCTTCGGTCCTGGGCTCTGGGTCTTGGGTCTTGGACAACTGGTCCGATTGTGATGGTCCGTGTGGGGTTCGGGTTCTGGTTCAACCCTGACTAACCTTTTAGCCACATGTGGTTTTTGACCCCAGGTTTATTTTTGTTAACTCCTGACCGTTTCGTAACGGCTGGCACCTGACCAGTCAGACGTTTTCAAGCTTTTGAATTCAAACAACAACGTATCTGCACGCTGAACTCGTCCAGGTACATGCTGTTAAAGCTGACTGTTTGAACGCCATTAAGGACGTCTTAATTGGAAACTGTAACCCTTATTTGAGCCCCTATAAAAGTGTGAGACTCCTGCATTCCATTTTTACACTTTCTATACACGAAAAATACCTGAAGCACCTGAAACTCTCAAGCATACAACATACATACTGTTCTACATTTTTTCAATTAAGTATCTTAGTCCAGATTTTCCCAGTTCTATCAGGGAGGAAGTCGTTTTATCTTTGGGGACGTTTTGCCAAAACCGAAGGGCACTACCGGGGCAAATTCGTTTTGCGGAAAGAGTGTCCACTCGACTCGACTTTTATTTACAAGTTTCTGTTTTCGTTTTCTTCTTTTCTTTTTCCAGTTTTAGTGATTATTACAAGATCCCTGTTTGTACTCGAATTATTATAACTAGTTCTAATAATCACAAAATGAATTTTTTTTATTTTTGTAATCTGTAATTCACCCTAACTGCAAAAGGATGTCGACCTCCAGCACTCTGATCAGTTCGACCGCACCTGCCGTTACCTCCACCATTTCGACGACGACCATGACGAACACTGCCCCCGCAGTCACGAACACAACGACAATTGGCATGTCTACGCCAATCGTGAACACTACTCAACTAGAGTTAATAATAATCCCAGGAACCCTTGACTTCTTACTCGAGACGCTGACAAAGCGCATGGCCCAGTCGAACTCACCCATAACTTCGGCTGTTGGAACGATCCCTTTTGGGATAGGGACTTAGGTCTAAAATATGTCAGCTCCGGCTGTGACCCATCCCATTGGGATGACGGGAACTTCGGTTCCGAGTTTGTTTGCAACTGCTCCCCAAACAGATTCAATTGTTTTGAATACCCATTCAACGGGTTCGGTGGGGACTTTTGTACCAACGATGAACGCGCCGGTGCACTCCTCTCGGATCATGCCCGCGGGGGAGAAGCCTCCAAAATTTAACGGGGAAGACTTTAAGAGGTGGCAACAAAAGATGCTTTTCTACCTCACGATGCTTGGCTTCGCTAACTTCGTGAAGGAAGACGAACCACCTACTCCGGACAAGGACGAGACTAGTTTCCATGTTCACGCTGCCTACGATAATTGGCACAATGGGGACTATCTGTGCAAAGGCTTTCTCCTAAGTAGCCTAGAAGATAGTTTGAGTAATTTGTACTCGGACGCAAAGACCTTCAAAAATATCTGGGAGGCACTTGAGAAGAAATATAGTTCCAGCGAGGCTGGAACTAGAAAATTTGTAGTAACGAATTTTATGGACTACAAGATGATTGATTCTCGCCCAGTTATAGAACAAGTTCAAAAGTTCCAAATGCTGGTGAATGACGTCCATGCCGAAGGGATGATACTTTCGAATACTTTCACGGCTTCTGCCATGATTGATAAGCTTCCTCCAAGCTGGAAAGACTTCAAAACGTATCTCAAGCACAAGCGAAAGGTGATGTCTCTTGAAGATGTTATCCGGAAGGTGCGAATTGAGTTCGAAGTTCGAGTTCAATACAAGAATTCAAAAAGTTTGGATGAACCTCGAGTGAACTTACTTGAACGAGGAGACAACTCGAAGAAGAGGCCGTGTCCTGGCAATTCTAAGCCTAAAGCTCCCTCTTCTAAGAAGTTCGAAGGTAGTTGTTACAATTGCGGTTATCCTGGACACATGTCTAAGAACTGTCGCAGGCCTAAGCAGAAGAAGGCCAAGCCGAGTGCCCAACTAGCCGAGAGGGAGCTGACTAGTGATGACCTCATTGCGGTTATCACTGAAGAAGCTAACATGATCGAGAACCGTGGTCAATAATTCATCGACACTGTTGCAACCGCCCATGTGTGTGCTGATCAGAGCTTGTTCTCCAAATACCTTCCTTGTGAGGGAAGGAAGTTGAACATGGGAAATTAAGCTTCTTCGAAAGTTGCTCGTACTGGTACGGTTGTCCTCAAAATGACTTCCGGCAAGGAGATCACTCTGAATGAGGTGCTGCACGTTCCGGACATCCGAAAGAACTTAGTCTCAGGTTCAGTACTTGTTAGTCGTGGCTTTAGACTTGTATTTGAGGCTAATAAATTTGTATTGTCTAAGTTTGGGACACCACTAGGTAAGGGTTACCTTACAGATGGTTTGTTCAAACTAAGTGTAATGTCTATACGCCCAAAACAAGTCATTAATAAAATTGCTTCTGATTCCTCTTGCTTGAGTGAGTGCTCTAGCTTATGGCATTGTAGATTAGGCCACGTTAATCTAAATGCAATAAAATGTTTATCAAATCTCAATTTACTTAAGGTAAATGAATTTGTTAATAAAAGTAAGTGTGAAATTTGTGTAGAAGCAAAAATGACTAAGTTGCCGTTCAAATCGGTAGAAAGGAGCACGACACCTTTAGAATTAATTCACACGGATTTATGTGATTTAAAGTTTGTGCAAACTAGAGGTGGTAAAAAGTATTTTATTACTTTTATTGACGATTGCACAAGATACTGTTACCTTTATCTTTTGAGAGGTAAAGATGAGGCTATTGAAGTTTTCAAGAACTTCAAAAATGAAGCCAAAAATCAACTTAACTGCAAAATCAAATCTATCCGGAGTGATAGAGGAGGGGAATACGTAGCTCCGTTTGAGGAGTTGTGCAACGAAAGTGGCATAATTCATCAAACTACAGCTCCGTACTCACCTTAACCAAATGGAGTTGCAGAACGCAAGAATCGTACTTTGAAAGAGATGATGAATGCGTTGTTGATTAGTTCTGGGTTACCGCAGAACATGTGGGGGGAAGTTGTTTTAACAGCAAACTATATTCTCAATAAAATTTCACTTAAAGGTAGGGACGAAACTCCCTACGAGTTGTGGAAAGGAAGGAAACCTTCTTATAAATACCTCAAAGTGTGGGGTGTTCAGCGAAGGTAGAAGTGCCTCTACCGAAACAAGTGACAATCGGACCCAAAACGGTTGATTGTATTTTTATTGGTTATGCACTGAATAGCAGTGCCTATCGATTTATAATCCATAGGTCGGATGTTCCGGACATGAATGTCGGAACCACCATTGAGTCAAGGAATGCAATATTCTTTGAAGACTTCTATCCTTGTAAGGATAAAGGTGCATCCAGTTCAAACACTGGTAATGCTGAAGGAACTACAAGTCACGAACTTGTGGGGGTTGAACCTAAGTCTCGCAAATGACTCCAGAACTTGAAGCTCTAACTCCTAGACGGAGCACTCGAGCTAAAGTTGATAAGAACTTCGGTCCTGGATATGTGATTTTTCTCTTGAATGAAGAACCAAATTCACTGAAAGAAGCTTTCTCACGAACTGATAGTTCATTTTGGAAGGAAGCTGTACAGAGCGAGATCGATTCGATCATGTAGAACCATACGTGGATTCTGACTGACTTACCTGAAGGTTGTAAACCTTTAGGGAGTAAATGGATTCTGAAATGAAAGTTCAGAGCTGATGGATCAATCGATAAGTATAAAGCTCGTTTGGTTGTGAAAGGTTTTCTCTAGAAGGAGGGTTATGATTTCTTTGACACATACTCTCCTGTGACGAGAATTACCTCTATCCGGGTGCTTCTAGCGATTGCTGCCTTGCACAATCTTGAGATTCACCAAATGGATGTGAAAACAGCTTTTCTAAATGGCGATTTAGAAGAGGAAATTTACATGGAACAATCCAAAGGTTTTGTTAAACCTGGACAAGAAAGAAAGGTGTGCAAACTGGTTAAGTCATTATATGGCTTGAAACAAGCACCTTTACAATGGCACTTGAAATTTGACGAAGTGATGATGTCAAATGGCTTTAAGATAAACGAGTGCGACAAGTGTGTATACATTAAGAATACTAATGACAGATTTGTTATAGTATGTCTTTATGTAGATGATATGTTAATCATGGGTAACAACCTACAAGTGATTAACGAGATGAAACTCATGCTTAAAAGAAATTTTGACATGAAGGATCTGGGAGTTGCTGACACTATTCTTGGCATAAGAATGATAAGAACTCCAGATGTAATTGTCTTATCACAATCTCATTACATTGAGAAAGTGATCAAGAAACTCAATGCTCACAATAGTCTTCCAGCAAAGACACCTATGGAACTCGACATTCACTTAAGTAAGAATAGAGGTGACCCTATTGCTCAGAAGGACTACGCTAGTATCATCCGATGTTTGATGTACATCTCCAATTGTACAAGACCTGATCTAGCTTGCTCGGTAAACAAACTGAGTCGATATACAAGCAACCCAAGTGGAGAACAATGGAAAGCGCTTGTGAGAGTTTTGAGATACTTAAAGTATACTCTGAACTTTGGGCTACATTATGGTAGACACCCCAGGGTACTTGAAGGTTATTGTGATGCAAACTGAATATTCGATACAAAGGACTCTCTGTCAACAAGTGGATATGTGTTTGTAATAGGGGGAGGAGCTGTTTCTTGGAGATCCACTAAACAGACATGTATAGCCCGATCCACCATGGAATCTGAATTTATCGCTTTGGACAAAGTAGGTGAAGAAGCTGAATGGCTTCGTAACTTTTTAGAAGATATTCCATCTTGGGAGAAACCCGTGTCGCCGGTTATGCTTCACTACGATAGTCAAGATGCTATTGGGAGGGCAAGAAGTGGTTTGTATAACGGTAAGTCTCGACATATTCGTCGGAGACATAACACCGTGAGACATCTGTTATCGAGTGGGATTATCTCAGTTGACTACGTAAGGTCAATAGATAATCTAGCGGATCCATTCACTAAGAACATAGCTCGAGATCAGATGTACAAGTTGCTAGAAGGAATGGGAGTGAAATCCACATCTTAAAGATGATTGTAGTGGAAACCCAACCATGATGAGTGGAGATCCCACAAACTTGATTCAATGGGAAAACTAAACTACAAGAGTCTGGGTAAGTAAAACTCTACGAACCTATTCCTTAACGCAAAAGTAAAGTTTATAATCTGTCATGTGGTGAGGTTAAATCTCTGATTTTTAATGATTCTTGTGCAGGTCTTTGACTTGAGTATGACAAAATGCTGATTTGAAGAATCACCTATGTAAGCGAGAAGTGAGGGCCGCTTCTACTGAAGCTTATGAATCCAAAGAAGTTGCCCATGGTCAGAAACGGACACAAACGTGAGAACGGAAGAATTCTGAGACCTTAGTGGGTTGGTACTATTGTCTAGTATACACAAAGGGGAATAGTTCAAAAATTATGTTCACTAATCCGCCGGTATGCTCGGTAATATTAACTAAGGAGGGTTCAAGGCCACAAGCCACCTATCCCTATTCTCTATTGTCTCTTAAAGACCGAGCTATGTATTTGCATTCATGCATTACGTTTTTTGGAGTTTCTCACTCATGTGGGGGATTGTTATAAATTGGATTAATTCTCATTTTATGGTACAGCGTAAATTCGTGTTAACGAATTATATAAGCTTATTCTACGTGTCGTGTAGATAATTATAACTTTTTGAATTTCTCAAATCCATTTATTGGTGAGTGAGAAATGGTGTTTGAAAGTTGAATAGGTGCTTTTATGCCTTTTCGTTTATCCCACATTGATAGTTATTTAATGTGGAAGGGAGTTTAAAAGTGTTTAACTTTTAATGAGTGGACATCAAGTGGGTCAACGAGTATTGTGGGCTTTGTGTAAACGAAACTCACGCGGGCTCTTGGACTTGGGTTCGCCAATCCGCCTTCGGCGGAGTCGAGAGGATCCGAGCACGAGCCCGAGCCCGGATCTCGGACCTCGGTCCTGGGCTCTGGGCTCTGGGCCTGGGCCTTGTGTCTTGATGGTCCATGTGGGGTCCGGGTTCTGGTTCAACCCTGGCTAACCTTTTAGCCACATGTGGTTTTTGACCCCAAGTTTATTTTTGTTAACTCCTGACCGTTTCGTAACGGCTGGCACCTGACCAGTCAGACGTTGTCAAACTTTTAAATTCAAACAGCAACGTATTTGCACGCTGAACTCGTCCAGGTGCATGCTTGTTAAAGCTGACTGTTTGAACATCATTAAGGACGTCTTAATTGGCAGTTGTAACCCTAATTTGAACCCCTATAAAAGGGTGAGACTCCTGCATTCCATTTTTACACTTTCTATACACGAAAAATACCTGAAGCACCTGAAACTCTCAAGCATACAACATACATACTGTTCTGCATTTTTTCCATTAAGTATCTCAGTCCAGATTTTTCCAGTTCGCCGGAGCCCTGATACTTACGGTGCTGTAATATCAGGGACGAAGTCGTTTTATCTTTGGGAACGTTTTGCCGAAATCGAAGGGCACTACCGGAGCAATTCGTTTTGCGGAAAGAGTGTCCACTCGACTCGACTTTTATTTACAAGTTTCTGTTTTCGTTTTCTTCTTTTCTTTTTCCAATTTTAGTGATTATTACAAGTTTCCGTTTGTACTCGAATTATTGTAACTAGTTCTAACATACTTTTCAGGAGAGACATGATTCTTTGTTAGGGTACGCATTCAATATTGTCTTTGCAATTTGGGTAAAACTTATGTCCGTGACTATTTTCTGATGATAGAGAGATCTAAGTCCGACCTCCACCGCACTAGATCAACCTCTATTATGTCTTGAACAATATATACAAATTTCAATTTGATCCAACGATTAGATTGTGTGATATCGCGTTGTAAACTAACTATGCAGACAGTTTCGAAAATAATATTTGCTCTTTTTGTAACTCATTCTCGGACGTTCCAATACTCAAATTCAAGTCTCCACCTTCCACAATGTAATTAAATAAGTCGTTAATATTTTGTACGAGTTTAAATACGATCCAACGGTTAAAGCAAAAGAACGATTTTGAAGATTTCCTGCACAGTTGGGTTTCTCTAAATTCAAATCCTTTTCTTATTATTTTAGTTTATGAAGACTATTATTTATGAATCAGTCTCAGTAGGTTAAAGGCTCTCGTGGAAAAGGAAAATTGAAAAGAAGACATAAAAAAATATGAGTTTCTCATTCATCAAAATATATATATATATAAGTTATCAAATACATATTCGCATTTATATAAAAATAATAAATATTTAAATTATCGTTTATCAATTATGAATTGACGGAGGCATAATAATTATATTTTTCATTCAACTTATCATTCTTATTAGAATAGTATCTGGGAATACAATTTTTGCCACGTGATCTGATGTTTACTAGATCAAAATTACAAAATTTCATATTCATCTTAGATCTTGAGCAAAATCAGACGTTGGTGCTCTCATAGTCCCACATTAGGGACTAAAATATGGGCTAAATAAATATATTGAAGATTGTACATTAGAAAAGGCAAGAGAGATTTACTGCCAAAATGATGATACCTAGCTATAAACTACGACTCACTTTTCCTAATGCAAATCTGGACTATTTAACTTGACCTAATTAGTATCTTTTGGATCGTAATAGTATCCTAGTCCAATAAAGCAGTGTGGAAGATTTAAGCAAACCAACCTCCAGACGAAATAGTAAAGGAATAATGATTAAAATAATGCAATAAAAAGTAGTCGGTGATGTGGTGGAGCAAGATGGGTATTTTAGATTTAATGTATGAGTTTGAATAACTTCACAAAATTTCTTTGGAAAGATTTTACATGATTGTGTAATTCGTAGGTTATTACGTCATATATGAATATATAAAATACAGTAGTTATTATTCGTCTAAAAAAGTAGTTTTGATTTTAAAAAAAATTGTATAGATGACTTTTTAAGGATATATTGAAACTAAAACATGGCAAGACTTTTCATGCAATTATTACTTGATTTTGCTCTAGAAGAACAAGTACAATATTCGTTGAATCATTATTGTAAAAGGAAATATCTACACTACTAATTTAAGGTTTCATTTGAAAACTTTTTATAATTACACGGCTACGAGAAATCAAGCTATGTCATCTAATTATTTTATTTTTCTCTTTTTTTTCCTTAAAAAAAAAAAGTCACATGCATTAACATAAATGTATTGGATAACTTTTTCCAAAAATATTAACCTTTTCTACAACATAAATTCAAATAATATTATTATGTTGAAGATGATCCAAGATTTAATAACAATTTTAATTTGTTTTTACCAAAGATTTAAATTGAATATGTAGTGGGAAGGTCTTTAAATCTATAGCTTAAATATGAAAAAATTATTTTTTAATCCATTATTTTGTACATTTTTCATAAAAAGGACAACGATATTGTTTAGTATCAGAACACCTACACTAAGTTTGTAAAATTATCAAAAAACAAAAAAGAAACAAATTATTCCGATCGAGCTTTTTTGCTGACGTGACTCGATTCAATACTTTCTTATTGATTTTCTTTAATTTTAAATAATTAAATTTAAAAAAATTGAGAAAGGAATTCATTTTGTTACATTTCAGAAAATGTACGTGGCACTGGCTATCGTCAAACCACGTTTACTGAGTTGACTAATTGATCAAAAAAGGTCCAAAAAAGAGTTTGGTCGAAGTTTTGGCGTGACGTGATTTTGTATTTTCTTATCATCTTTCTATAATTATAAATATAGAATTTTATATTTATAAAAATTGATTATTATAAAAGAGAATTAACTAATAAATTAGAGATAAATATAATAACATTAAATAATGATAAAAGATTAAAAATTAATATAAAAATTTATATGAAAAAGAAATCAATTTTTTCTTATAATATCTATATATTTTTATAGTTTTTTAAGATTCATTTTATGTTTTTATTTTTATTTCTGATAATGTTAATTTTTTATTAATTTAACTCTTATTAATAATAAAAGAATCAATACATTTTCTTTTTTAATTTTTAAGATCTATTTTATATTTTTATATTTATTATTTTTTTTTAATCTTTTTATTTATTGAGATTTATTAATTTGATGTAGAATAATGTCACGTTAGAAAAATGCTTCAATCAAACTTTTTTGGAGATTTTTTGGATGAATTGGCCAACTTAGCAGATATGGTTTGAAGATGACCAATATCTGATATCTTTTCTAAAATATGTCCAATATTATGTACCAAAATGAATTTCTTCACAGGTTTTCATTTTCAACTTAATGTTTAAAATTAAAGAAAAATGATAAGAAAATATTAAATCATGCCACATCAACAAAAAGTCCAATATAGATAATTTTGTACCTTTTTCGATAATTTTACCAACTTAATATAGATATTTTGATACTACACAATATCATAGTCTTTTGTTAGAAAGTGAACAACATAATAAATTACTAAAATAATTTCCCAACTTAAATAGTACGAAGTCATTTAACTATAATATATATATATATATATGGCATCATATCTCTGATTTCACTATAAATACTACTTGTGTAAATTAATGGCACGTATTTTACGTGATTTAAATGTGATATTAGTTTTTTAAATATATTTATACTCATTATTTTCTGAACAAATAGAATAAGAAGTAAAACAAAATGTTGAAAAAGAGATCAACTCCATTGCGAATATCACACTCGTTTGGCAAAAATAGGTTTAGTGAAAATGTTCGGCAATTTATTATGTGGATACGGGTGTACCTAGTAAAGTGCACCCGTAAAATTTATTATTATACAAGTTATATATGATGATATATGTCAGTTATATATGGGTATATATGACTGAAACTTAGGGTTTAGTTTAGTTTTCTATTTTAAAGTTTTAAATTTTAGATTTAGGGTTTTATTCATGTGTGATGATATGTGTTAGTTATGTATGATAATAAATGTCAATTATATGTAATAATATATAACAGAAATTTAGGATTTAGAGTTTGCTTTTTTATTTTAATTTCTTTTTTCATTTTAAGGTTTATTTTTTCATTTTAGGATTTTAGATTTAGAATTTTAGTCATTTGTAATGATATATATCAGTTATATGTGATGATATGTAACAGTTAGATTTATTAAAATTATATACAATGATAAATTAAATTAATGAATTCACCTGCAAGGTAAACTCAGAGCATAGTATATATGTCAATCTTCAATGATAGAACCAAGGTGCAAAGATTGATGAAAAAAGAAAAGGTCGTTCACATCACCTAATATTCCTTGGTTTTGAAGGATAATCGTTCGTTACAATAAAACTGCGGAAAAATTGCTTTTTTGGTTCATTATATTGTCCACTTTCCAATTTAGGATCAAGATATTGTCTAGTATCAAAACACCTACACGAAGTTGGTAAAATTATCAAAAAAAGGTACAAAATTGTCCTGATCGGATTTTTGTTGCTGACGTGGTGTGATTCAATAATTTATTATCATCATTAATTGAACAAAAAACTTCAGAAATAAATCAATTTTGTTCCATTATATTTGCCACATTCCAGAGAATGTACGTGACATTGATCATCATCAAACCACATCTGTTAAGTTGGCCAATTCATCAACAATGATTCAAAAAAGCTTGATCGGGGCATTTTTCTGACGTGGCGTTAATTTATATTTTCTTATCATTTTTATTAATTTTAAACATTAAATTGATGACAAAATCCTATTTGCCCTTCATTCTTTTTCCTTGAATCAAATTAATATATTTTATTAAATAAAAAATTAGAAAAAATCAGTGATAAATAAAAAAATATAAAGTATATCTTACAAAATTATAAAATGAATATAAATTTTTTTATTATTTTTAAGATTTTAATTAATAAAAAATTAATAAAATTAGAAATAAATATAAAAATATAAATTGAATTTTAAAAAACTATTTAAAATATAGATACTTATAATACTAAATCTAATTTTATTCATATAAAATTATATGTATGTTTTATAATTTCTTATAGTATATTTTATGGTTTTATATTTATATCTAAATGTATTGGCTAATTTATTTTATTAATAATCATTTCCTAAATATAAATCTCTATAATTATTATATAATTTCTTAATATTTCTTTTATATCTTTATATTTATCTTAGATTCTTAATAATTTTTTATTGATTCAAATTTGATTGATTAGATTAAAGGAAAAATAAAAGAAAACTGGAAAAGAAAAGGGAGGGCAAAACATATTTATAATGTTTATAATTATAGAAAAAATGAAAATATAGCACCACGCCACTTCATCAAAAATCTCAACCAAACCTTTTTTGGATCATTTTTGATGAATTGGCCAACTTAGCAGATGTGGTTTGATGATGATCAATGTCACGTACCTTTTTTGGAATGCGGCCAATATAATGGACCAAATTTGATTGCTTTCTCATGTTTTTTTGTTCAATTAATGTTTACAAATAAAGAAAAATGATAAGAAATTATTGAATCGGGTCCACGTCAGCAAGAAAGCCCGATCGGGATAATTTTGTACCTTTTTTGATGATTTTTCCAATTTCGTTTATGTGTTTTGATAGTGAACAATATCTTAATTTTAAATTGAAAAGTGGACAATATAATTGACCAAAAAAGCAATTTTCTCATAAAACTGTATTCTTTTGGTTTGTCCTGAAAGTGGCCTTTTTTTTTTTAAATTCATTTTATTAGAATATAAAAAAAATTATATAAAAAAAATCGAGTCTAAGTAGTTTTCACAGGAAAAACAAAAGAAGCAAATAGTCTTACATAAACATACAACCTAAATAGCAAGAAATAACAAACACTTGTGTTATGGTAAATTAATTGGTCATGATCCGTCAGACCATCTAATCTATACTATAATGTATTGGTTTTTTACTCGTAAGTATTGATTTCTCGTAAATCTTTTATTTGTATTATAATGTATTGACTTTTGTATATTATAATGTACAATACTGTGATATATTATTGTTTGTATAATTATTTATTAATTTTCATGTTATAATGTACTTATTATGAATTTGGTCCTGATGGATAATCGTTGAGTCCATCCTATCAAGAGTATAACCCCAAAATAATATTAAGGATGGCGAAAAGTGATCAAATTAAGAGATAGTGATTGATGGGGCAGTTGAAACATGCCTTATTGTACCTGTGTTATCAAATTAGAAGTAGAATTAGAATCGAAACACCTCCCAACCACCACCACCACCACCCCCTCTCTGTCTCTCCTCTTCCAATTTTAATTAAATGAAATAGAATCAAAAGAAAAGTATTGACATTAATAAATATTAAAGAGTGAGTTTTAGATTTTCGTCAAACTTTAGAATCACTTTTTTCTTGGTGCAAACACTCCCTAAGACTTCATAAAATATTAGTATGGTGCACCTATTTTTCTCACAGCTTCAGTGAGTGGCAACAGTGTAAATTACACATTGAACCAATCAAATTTCTTCTCCAGATTAGGTGAGAGTGGCAATAGTATAAATTCAAAGTTGTCATATTGGACCTCATTAGGGGAACTATTTTTCACATGGATGTCAAAAACATAATCTTTCTGGGATGGAACTTAATCTTGTTTTTAACACAAGAAAAACGTTTTTTCTCATCATTATTGTAAGACTGTAAGTAGCTAGATATTCAAAGTAATTGATGAAAGAATATGAATCCAACAGTAGTAACTCAAGAATTTATGACTATGACCGTGGAAATTAACCTGCCACAGTAAAGGTAATCCTTTTTATTGACGTGGCCATCGGTTCTAACAGCTGGTTTATTTAATTGTCTATTACAAACCACTAGTTAAACTAACGGCCCGCGGTGAACCATAACCAACATATTGCCGATTTAAAACCGGTTTGTAACCGTCGATTCGTTTACAAATCGTTAGTTAGCCCTTTCTTCCTATTGTTGTTGTTAAATCAAAGTGAGTTGTATTGGTATAATATTATAATTCTTTTTAAATTTGATTCAAAAAAAAAATCAATGAAGTAATTAAATAAGATAAATAGTAATTATGAAAATTAATTTTAACATTAATACAATTATACAATATGTGAATTGTAATATAAATTTATACAACTTAAAAATAACAATCATACAAAGTTATAGCTTAAATTTTAAATGATAATTGAGAGGAGTGATAAAAAAACAATTGAACTTGAACTTAACTCAAATATTAGAAATTAAATTTTAAAATTTTAACTTTGAGTATTAGAATAAAGTTGTCTACGTATTGCCGTATATGAATTAAAACTCGCGTACTTCTCTTAACATGTTAGGGGTTGAATATTGGTGAGCGCACTCTTATTCAATCATAGTTGGATATAGATCCAATATCATATTTGTTGTGAGAGAAATTGATCTGCTAAGATAAAGTTGCACAAGCCGCAAATGATGCAAGCCATAAACTTGAAAAGATGAACAAGACAATACGATTGTAATGTGTATATGCTTTCATTAATTGATGATAAAGAAGGGTTACAAGCATATTATATATAGCTACTAGTGCAAAAAAGTCGATTAGAGGCGCTGCATAAGTGACGGTTCAAAGAAGAACCGCTGCAAAAAGTGCAAAGCTGACGCTTATTAGCAAAGAACCGTCGCTTATAAATATAAAAAAATTAAAAATTTCGGACGGGTGGCGGTTATTGAATAACAACCGCCACCAATAATAGTTAAAGAGGCGCTTGCTTTAGGAAGCGTCACCAAAAAAAACCCGGGTGGCGGTTCATTAAAAAAGCGCGGCTTATACAAGGTCACCAATATTCGGCCGGTTTTGGTGCCGGTTTGACATAGAAACGCCACCCGAAGTTAACTATTAGAGGCGGTTGAAAATTACAACCGCCACTTATAACTCAAATAAAATAAAAAATAGCAGCCCCAAATCCGAAAACCCACCATTTTCATTTTACATTCCCGACACACATATTTCTCTCTCTACGACCCAGCTATGCAGATTCTGGTGATCAATCTCGCGCCCTACTTGAAATTATCTGGAAAATAGGCGAGCCCCCGACAAAGAGAAGCTCGATCCGGTGCTAAAGAGTTTGTAAAGAGCCGCCACGGTACAGCCCTTGGATACAGCTCCCTCTTTCCCCTCTCTCTGTGTTTCATCGATTCCTTGGCCAAATTCACTAGTCCATGGCGAGTCTATGGCGAGCCGCGATGGGCTCGGTCCAAGCCGGAGCCGACGATTACGAGGGCGTGGAGTTCTGGGGACCCTCCGAGCGCCCCGGAGTGTCCTCTGCGTGAGTGTGTATTGTCAAATCCCAAATTCCTAAAATAATATCCAATGTGCTGTGCTATCTCATTTTATATTTTATTTTTCTTCATAATTTTGTTCATGATTTCAGGGCCTCTGGTTAATCCCCACTTTTTCCTTTTCAGTTTATTGCTGTTCATCTTTCTCTTTGCCTTTCTCTATTTTTTTCCAGCGTCGAAGTTTCTCCACAGTTTCTTGAAAAGGAATAAAGAAAGAGAGAAGGAATAATGGTCTTCAACTTAGTGGTAAATATCTAGACAAATGTTAGGAAATTCATATTGTTTGACAATTTTATTTTTTAGTTATTTCTTGTTTGTTTGCAATTACTTCTATGGTGGGGAGATAATGTTTGTAATTTCTTGCAATTAAGATAATTATTTTAACTTTACTTTTTGGGTTCTCAATTCTCATCATGATGTTTGTCTTTGGGCTCTCTGTTCTTTAGATTATGTGGGTTTTGGTTATTGAACATGGATTATACTGGGGGAAAATAATTCTCTTTTAACCTTTAATTAGTTGTCTTAAATTTTTGATCTTTATTGTTGGTATTTTCTAATCTTCTATTTTCAAGCATGAAAACCTTTTGAATATTTTTTCTTGAAATGTTTTTTGGCACTTTTTTTTTACCTACAGTAGTTTTGGGATTTCCAATTTGATGGGCTCAAATCATTAGCATATAAATCAGTTTACTTTCATCAATGTATTTGTTTATTCATTTAAAAAACAAAAAGTCAGCTTTTTTCTTTTCCTTAGTTGTTCTAATGTACAATTTGCTTAGAATTATTATTGCTGCATTTATTCTGAAAATGCATCATTGTCTGAGTGAGTACTTGAGATATTTCAGTTTGTAACACTTGACATATAAGTTTGAATTCCAACTGCAGTAATTAATCTACATTTACGCATAAATTTCAATTCAATGGAGGACGACATATTTCCGGCCATCGCCAACGGCTCACAGATCGAAACCAAACTTCGCCAGACGTTTCAGAAAAATTTCGTGCAGGTCCAAAACATTCTGGACCAGAACAGGCTGTTGATCAATGAGATCAACCAGAACCACGAATCGAAAATCCCAGATAATCTGACGCGAAACGTGGGATTAATTAGAGAGCTCAACAACAATATTAGAAGTGTTGTCGATCTTTATGCCGATCTCACTAATTCATTTACTAAATCGATGGATGCATCTTCGGAAGGCGAATCGGCCGGGACGACTAAATCTTATGGGAGATGTGGGCAAAAGAGAATTAGGACCGGTGGTAATTAAATATTTATTTTGGTCTGGGATGTTTTTTTTTTAATTTACATCTCTCAGGTAGCTTTAAATCACTCGTGAAGGGCATCTGTATGTCCAAGTATACGCATGACAATGGTTGATGAGAGGCTGTCAGATAAGAGTGTTGTTGTAAAGAGSCGCCAAGAGSGTCCCTAGCTCCATTAATCAGGTCTCTCTCACTTCTCGATTTTGTAATTCAAGGCTTGATTTGTGTACTTAGGCATTCTAAAGGGTCATTGCTTAAGTGATTTTACCGGATTGTGACCTTGAATTGCTTACATTTTTATGTTTATTTTTTCTATACGCAGGACTGCCCTGAAGTACATAGTAATACTGCAGAAACTCTCTGTACGATAACTCGATATGCTCCACCTGGGATAGCTTCAGAAATCTCAAGCCCGAGGTTGCATTGGTTATCCCTATGTCGATTSTTCTTTCTTTCTACCACTTGTCCTTTTTCATCTTGATCGTAATCTGGTTGCATGTCACTGTATTATAGGATGATTGTTTCGCCATGCTCTGGAGGAMTCAAGGCCARAATAAGTTTGGTTAACTTGTTATGTGAGCTGTGACGATGATACCAATAATAATGACGAATCTTCTAATTTCCTCCCGGGCTTCGAGCCCGTGGAGGATGGAGTTTCTTATCAGGAACTCGATTACGGGATTAGAAAGCTCGATCAYGCYGTAGGCAACGTCCCTAAACTTGAACCGGTGGTGGAGTACTTGAAAAGATTCCTAGGGTTTCATGAATTTGCCGAGTTTACCGCCGAGGACGTTGGGACGGCCGAAAGTGGATTAAACTCGGTYATTTTGGCGAATAACGAYGAAAACGTGTTGCTCCCTTTAACGAGCCGGTTTTCGGGATGAAGAGAAAGAGCCAAATACAGACTTATTTGGAGCACAACGAGGGTCCGGGCGTGCAGCATCTGGCGTTGGTGTCTGAGGATATTTTYCGAACACTCAGGGAGATGAGGAAGAGGAGCGGGGTCGGTGGATTCGAATTTATGCCTTCGCCGCCACCTACTTATTATCGGAATCTGAAGGGTCGGGCCGGAGATGTTTTGAGTGATGAGCAGATTGAGGAGTGTGAGAAGTTGGGGATATTGGTGGATARGGATGATCAGGGGACTTTGCTTCAGATTTTCACTAAGCCTGTGGGTGACAGGTATGAATGGATCCTAACCATTTTCATTTTTATCGTTTGTTTGAATGTTAATTTATGATTGAGCTGTTGAAGAGGGTAATAATTAGTGGAAAAATATTTCATGAATGGGGATTTCTTTGGTTCCTTGATTATTTATTAATCATATGAAGCGAGCGACACATTAATTCGTACCACACAATAAAGTAACATAATAAAAGTAAGTTCCATGCTCTGCACGATACATACAGTTGAGTGGAGTATTTTTCTTTTCCTTTTTTGCTTTTTCAGAAAATATTTTCCCAAAGACTTGGATTATTATGTTCATTTACATCACCTATCGTTTTATTTGTCACGTATTCAATTTTTATTTTTATTTTTTTGTAGCTTGTTGTTAAAGCTCCACTTGAGTAGCTAGAGTAGATGGTAATTAATTTAGTTAGTCAAATCACCAAACGTTTGAGCTGTTACTGAAATAGTGGTAATAATAACAATCCTGATTAGTGTTAATGCAGTTACAGGTCGATGAGAAATAAGGATATAATTGTGGGAGTGTTATTGTGTGCAGGCCAATGATATTCATAGAGATAATCCAGAGAATAGGGTGCATGCTGAAAGACGAACAAGGAAAGGTTTACCAGAAAGGCGGTTATGGAGGATTTGGAAAGGGTAACTTCTCAGAACTCTTTAAATCCATCGAAGAATATGAGAAAACTCTCGAAGCCAAACTAGTYACTGYTGAAACAACAGCAAAGGCTTGATCCGCATGTGGATCAACACATTGATTAAAGAACTAGTAGAAGTGACATACGTTTATTATATATTATTATGTGTAAAAATACAGTTTCCTGATGCTAATAAATATTGTAATGTAATGTAAAATATTTTTTTTTTATATTTTTCTTGTAAAATTGTAATTTAAAATATTTTTTAAGTATATTGAATGCTTTTGTTAACATTTGATGTTGATTAATTTAATTTTCATGAAATATGAATAAATTGCGATTGTTTGGTATTTATAGGTTGGAATGAGGACCGGTAAAATAGAATGGACAATTAATTCTATTTTATTTAATTATTATTTGGAAATCTAGATGGGTTATATTCAAACCGATGTTAATGTTCTCTATGTCAACGACATCGGTTCCTCAAAAACCGATGTTATTTTTCAGTATTATTGGTGACGCTTCTGACGAAGAAGCGCCGCCCAGTTTCTGTTTTTGGTGGCGCTTCTTAGCTAAGAAGCGCCGCCTAGTACTAGTTTTGGTGTCGGTTCTTAACCTAATTTCGATATTTTGGTGGCGGTTCGATCTAAGAATCGCCACCCGGCGTCTCTTTTAAGCAACGGTTTGAACCGTCGCCCGGCTTTTTTTACTTTAAGCGTCGGTAGCTTAAGAGGCAGTTCAGAACCGCCTCCAAAGGCTATTTTGAACCGCCTCTAAGCGACTTTTTTCCACCAGTGACTGAACCCTAGTAGAAGCCACTAGAGTCTTTATATGTGTACACACATGATTTCTTGAGAATAAGACAAAACCTACAGCTCGCAACTGCTCCATGAGCTGCCATTTGTTGTGACGTATGCATGAAGCTTGCATGACCTTTCTCTTGTCGTTTATGCTGGCTACATTTTCATGCCCCCTCAATCTGAGTGTGTCTAGTGGTAAAACTGACAGTTTATTCCTTAATCGAAGGAAAGATTGTCCTGAAATTGGCTTAGTCAGTATATAAACCAGTTGATCATATGATGACACATGCTGGATGGAAATGATCTTGTTTTGTAATTTTTCTCTAACAAAATGTAGATCAATCTCAAAGTGCCTGGTTCTGGGGTGATCATAGGATTACTTGCCAAGGCAATTGCACTCTAATTATCCATCCATATCTTTGGGGTTCTAGGTTGATCAACCTTAAGTTCTTTTAACAGCTGTTGCAACCATATCACATCAGAAGTAGTGTGTGCCAAACTTCTGTATTCAGCTTCACAACTAGACCTAGAAACTGTAGGCTGCCTTTTGGGATTCCATGAGGTAATGTTTGATCCAATAAAAACACATGAGTCGGTAGTTGGTCTCCTTTCATCTGGATATGTTGATCAATCAGCATCAGCAAAAGACATCAAATCCACTTGGGATGAGTAAAATGGAAGCCATAGTTCATTGTTCTTGCAAGGTATCTGATGATCCTTTTTTACTGTCTTCCAATGAGTGTCAAGAGGTGTCTACGTGAATTGACTAACCTTATTCACACTATAAGCAATTTAAGGCCTTGTGATGGTAGCATACTACAAAGCTCCCACTATACTTTTGTACAAGGTGCTGTAGTGATATGGATTACCTTTGAACTTAGATAAAGGGAGACTAGAGAGCATAGGAGATGACAATCCCTTTACCCCCTTCATCCCTGCTCTCTCAACAATACTCTCTATGTATTTCCTTTGGCTGAGAAAATATCCATCATGGATATTTTGGATTTCTATCCCCAAGAAGTAGCTCAATGCTCCAAGATCCTTTAAAGAGAAATGTTGACTGCTTTGATCAATAGTGGCATGGATACCTTTCTGAATGCTACATGTGATGATGATATCATCTACATACACCAATATGATTATGTAATCCTCTTGATCATGTCTGAAATACACTAAAGTGTCAGCTTTTGAAGCCAAGAAGTCCATTGAAGTTAGCACCTTTCCAAATTTATCAAACCAAGTCTTGGATGTCTGTTTCAATCCATAAAGGGATTTCTTGAGTTAACACACAAGATTTTCTTATCCTGGTTCAGCAAAGCCTCGTGGTTGACGCATGTAAGATTCTACATCTATATCTCCATTAAGAAAAGTATTATCTATGTTAAGTTGTCTGATGTGCCAGTTTCTAAACAAGGCAATACTCAATACTTTTCTGACAGTTACAGGTCTAACAACAGGACTGTATGTGCCAAGGTAGTCAAAACCAGGTATCTGAGAATAGCCCTTGGCAACTAGCCTAGCTTTAAGTCTGGCTACAGGACCATCTGTATTTTTTCATAACCTTATAGATCTATCTGCATCCCATGGCCTGTTTACCAGCAGGCAACTTGCTCAAGATCCAAGTTTGATTTCTCATCAATGCTGAAAATTCTCTGTTCATAGCATCCTTCTATTTTGGTATACTAATTGATTTATGATCATCATTCGGTTCCTATATCATCTCACACATATATGCTTTAGGCTTGTATATTCCTGCTTTTGATCTTGTAAGCATAGGATGCGTTCCTGCATACTGATTAAAAACATTAGTGGCAACTGATGTATCAACATTCTCAATAGGTAAATCAATAGTTATAACTCCGCCATGCAAAGATTCTGTAGAGGATTGAGTTTATATATGAGTAGATGGAGATTGAGAAGGTGTGTTTGTGTGGATGTACATAGAAATTGAAGAAATTGGAGAATGATTAGAATCATCAAAGTTGTTGAAATTGGGATTAGGTTTCTCTGAGGGTTTAGATGCCGAAATTGGGACATTCATGCTACCAATGATTAGTGATGATGGTGCTGAAAAGGAGCCATTATTGACATATGCTGAGGCTTTATTTTTGAAAAAGAGAAAACCTTTTCATCAAAAAGAACATGTCTGGTGAAAATCACTTTTCCTCGAGCTAATAGAACCTTGTATCCTTTGTGATGAGGATTGTCTCTCAATGAAGACTCTAGGTTCACTTATGAACTGAAGATTTTGTTTGTTATATAGTTTGAGTAAAGCATAGCAAAGACATCCAAAAGCTTTAAGGATGTGTAGGTTCGGTTTGTGCTTATTTAAGGCTTCAAAGGGAGTTATATAATTAATCATTTTTAAGGGTGTTCTGTTTATGATGTAGGTGGAAGTTGAAAAAGCATTATCCCAATATTTTGTTGGTATGTCAGAGTGAGCAGTAATGTTAAACCTACCTCAACCAAATGCCTGTGTTTTCTTTCAGCAACTTCATTTTGTTGTGGAGTATATGGATAGGACATTCTATGAATTATCCCATTTTCAGACAAGGATTTGCTCATAGATATGAACTCTCCTCCTCTATCTGTTTGTAAAACTTTTATTTCTCTGTTATACTGAGTCTCAACAAGAGCCTTGAAATGTACAAATGCCCTAAGTGCATCAGATTTTTTCTTAAGAAAGTAAATTAGGTAAACTTGGTAGCATGATCAATGAAGTTTATGTAATAAGTGAATCCAGATGAGGATCTCACAGGTGTTGAACCCCACAAATCACTATGAACTAGGTCAAACTCATTATGATGCACCTTATGAGAATCACAAAAGGGTAATCTATGAAACTTAGACTTCATGCATGAAGAACGCAAAATATCACTTTTATTATCATCTAAAAAATTGATCTTACAAGTGGCAAGAGCCTTCTCAACAATATCTAAGGGTGCATATGTCCTATTCTGAAATGCCAAACATCTAATGTGGCTTTATTTTTAATCTCAACTGAATTTATTGAAAAGTGAGAATTTGAAGGAATAACATGTTCTAAAAGGCTTGTTTCTTGAGATCTAATGTTGGTGAGGTTGAGACAATAGAGAACTTCTTTAATTGTCCCTTTGAGAAGTACTTGTCCTGTGATTGGATCCTTCACAACATAAGAAAAAGGGTAAAACTCAAACAACACTTTGTTATCCTTAGTAAATTGAGACACACTTATTAAATTCTTTGTAATGGATGGCACATGTAATAGGTTCTTTAGTAATAATGAGGGATCAAGATCTTTACAGGAAGAAGATTTAACAAATGAATTACCAAAATGAGAAATTGACAAACCTCTGCCATTTCCCATGTGAATCTCTCTCCTCCTAGATAGTCAGTGGCCATATTAAGATTGTTGAGATCATAAGTGATGCGATTTGTATCTCCTGAATCAGGATACCAGTAACTATCATCCTTTGCATCATGATCCATCCAACTATCAACATTAGCACGTATATGACTGTTCTGATGCAGGTTAACCTGATAGTTTGAATTTCCAGAACTGTTTGAGGGAGAAAAATCCATGTTCAGCCTTTGATAGCATTTGTCTGGAGAGTGACCAATGTAGTGACATATCTGACATTTTGGCTTGTATAAATTTCCTCTTCCTCCTCTGCCTCTGTAGTCTCCATCTCTAAATTAGCCTCCTCAACCTCTGTTGCTTGATCCTGAGGCATTGCTGTTAAATCCTCTACCTCTTTTGGCATGATGAAAACCTGCTCTTCCTCCTCTACTGCCAGTTGTGAGATTTACAGAGAAACCATTCTCTTCTGCATTCCCAAATTGGTTCTCCAATGTCTCCAATCTATTTTCAAAACTGAGAAGGATCGAATGAGCCTCACTTAGGGTAACAGGGTGAGTAGGAGCCCCAGATGCGAGAGATACAAGGAATGGGTTATATTCAGGACCATTTCCTCCCAAGATTTAAAGGATCGGATCTGATTCAGACACATTTTCTCCAACTGCTGACAATAGATCACAACAAGACTTGACCTTGTTAAGAAAATCTCTCATATTCATGTTTCCTTTCTTCAAGACTTGCAATTGTAGCCTTTTTTGCATCACCTTTGCCTTGTTCTTATTGGAAAATGTGTTTCCAATGGATTTTCGAATATCAGATGTAGTAATTAAATCTACAATTATGATGAGTAGGCTCTCAGTGAGTGATGACAATTTCCATGAAACCACGAGTTAATCTTGTCTCTTCCAGTGAACATAGGCTGGATTCAAAACTTGCTCTGTCTCTCCAACTATTGTAATGAACTGAGTTGGTGCTTTTATGTCTCAGTGAGATATCCATCTAGGCCATAACCAACAGCTACTGCCCAGATCTGTTGTCTCCATAACAAAAGGTTGCTATCAGTCAGCCTAATGGAGAGAAGTTGAGCTTGTGGTTGAATAACATGATCTGTCATTGTCTTTTGATTAAATATAAAAAATAAAACTACTTAAAATGAATGAGGTGGATTAGAGACAGCTGGCTGCCGCTCTGATACCATGTGAGAAATTGATCTGCTGAGTTAAAGCTGCACAAGCAGCAAAAGTTGCAAGCCGTAAACTTGAAAAAGAGGAACAAGACAATGCGGTTGTAATGTGTATGTGCTTTCATTAATTGGTGATAAAGAAGGGTTACAATCATACTATATATAGTTATCTAACCCTATAAGAAGCCACTAGAATCTCTATACATGCACACACATGATTTATTGGGAATAAGATAAAACCTACAGCTCGCAATGGCTCTATGAGCTGTCATTTGTTGTGACGTATGCATGAAGCTTTCATGACATTTATCTTGTCGTTTATGCTATATACATTTTCATTTGTCACTCTCTTAAAAGTCATTGAGGTTGGGTGAATATGAAAGAGTGGCGATGCGCCCCTACTCAATCATAGTTGGATCACGATTTGAAATCATTTTTGCCTCTCTCTTCCAAGCCTTTGAGTTTTGGATTGCCGATTGTGTTATTCAACATTCTAAAATCATTGACCAACATTTGAGCTTCTAGATTTGTCGCTCGGCCAACATATTATCGTATGTGCTATAATGCTTTTTCAACGGAAGCACTTGATGCAGAACGATAAATAACTCTTATGCAATCATGAAAGTTGTATAAACATTATAGTCATTTTCGAACACCACTTCAAAAGGTTTATAGTAAAATCTGGTTTTTATATTTATAACTCTCATATCAAAACTACCTAAATAAGTGTCTAGTTCTTGGTATGCACCAGAATTGGACCTTGCTCGTTTTCCTGTTGCCGCCACCATATAAGAAAAGTATTTTTTTAGAGTGACCTTAAGGACTCGAAGCACTAAACTACTATTATCAATAAGAAGTTTACAGAACTTGGACTAGAAGTAGAGGTAGAAGTTGAAGTACAAGTCCTAAAATCATCCAAATTTATCGCATATTCTCGAAGAAGTTTTGATAATGGTTTTCTAGCATTTTGAATACAAGCGAAGGGGTGAGATGTGTCGATTTGTTTAATAGGAAATAATGCATCGTAATGCATTGTAACCAAAGTTCCCAAACCTTCTTGCAGTATTGGGATTTAAAGTTTAGCAATTAAAATACTTCAAGAATGTAACAGAAATATTATAGCCATTATCTAAACATTTCTGAAACACAAGGTTCAAATTGAGATGAAGAAATAAATTAAGTAGAAATAAGTGAAACTTGAACATAATGATCAACAACGCAAATGGAAAAGTATAATAATAAATACCGTAAAAGTTATTACGTGCATATTTGTGTGGTTTCTGTGTGTTTTCATGTGTCAGTTATGTACTTTTTGAGTATTTGTCGAGATTTCAATAGTATTCTCGTATCTTGTAATTAGTGTCTTTTTTAAATCTCATTTTGCATTTTTTATCTCATTATTAGGTTAATATTATATTTTTTTTCCAAGTTCAAAAGGTGTATGCCGAGCCGCCATCATGGTGGAAAATGGATCCGACTTGTGCAAAATTTCCATTAGATCGAACACATAGCGTTCTAGGAAAATGGATGATGTTGAGCAGAAATTCAATGAAATGACCAAATGGTATCGAGCATCGGGTGCGCACGCGTTGGATGTACAGTTTTTGTATTTCGGGCATAGATC
Source organism: Phtheirospermum japonicum (assembly GCA_014905375.1). NCBI lineage: Eukaryota > Viridiplantae > Streptophyta > Magnoliopsida > Lamiales > Orobanchaceae > Phtheirospermum > Phtheirospermum japonicum. Next base: position 509,077 of record BMAC01001067.1, read on the forward strand.
TTTGACACAATGTCTGATTGGTTTTTAATTACTTTAATTCAATAGTTTTGATTTCAATATGAGTGTTTATGTTCATGATTTTACTTTTGATGTTTTCCTTGTTCATCATTTCATCTCTTACATTTTACATTATGTTAGCCTAGATTTATTAGTATGGGAACTATATGAGTTGATCAAATTATTGAAGCATGTTTGTGAGTTATATAATTAATTGGGGTTGGAGAATTAAGATGGCTTGACTATCAATTAAGCATTTTAGTTCACCTTAATTTGATTTTAGATAAGATTGATGTTGAGGGAAGATTTTCTATCAAATTTGATCCGATTAGAAGTTAAATCTGAAATTAAATTTGATAGGATCTAGTTCAAATTCAATTGATAATCACAAACTACTTGGGAAATTATTATGACAAGGGTAGAGCCCTAGGCTCTCAATTACATTAAAATCATATATATATTTTAAATAGTAGCAACCTCCCACCCACCCCCCTATAATATATATATATATATATATATAGGGTTGGGTTCAAAATGAGAACCCGTCATTATATGTGAACCTAGGGACTCATCTTGACCATTAGATTGGATAATCTTGATGGTTGAGATCATGACATGTCAGCATGGTAATAATGTAAAAAATGCATTAATTAATTAAAAATGGTATTTTGGACATATATCAACGTTTACAAAGAGCACTACATTGTTCTTTAGAAAGCACAATAGATTAAGAAAAAAAACACTACGATTGTATACAAAAAGCATCGCAAATTTCGTCTATAAACTGCAAATTCAAAAATTTGAAATGAAACTCAAATCTTCAACAAACCATAACTTTTTCAAATTTTATTCGTTTTGAATGAAATATATATCAAATTAATCACATTCTCAAGATCTACAATTTAAGATACATATTGCATGTTTTAAAATGTAAAAAAATAATAAAATATTATATATATATAATTAAATTAAAAAAACTGGACTGATTTTAGCACTACAGTACTGTGTAAAAAGCACAATGAACCTGGACATATAATTGGCACTGTGCAATATTAGATCTAAGGCCAGGATTAGTCCCTAGGTTCACATATAATGACGGGGTTCTCATTTGAACCCAATCCTATATATATATATATATATATATATATATATATATATATATATATATATATATATATATATATAATATATATATTAGATGCATTTTGTAATCAGTATGCAATGAAATACTTACAATATTCTTTGGAGCATTATCATAGTGCTTGTTAATATTGTTGAACTTTGCGAGCGGCCTGTTATCGAGTATATCGATGGTGCTCTTTATGAAATTGATGCACACAATCCAATAATGCTTATCTTTCAACACAGGGAAAAATACTTGTTCTCCATGTTCATTTACATATGATTAGAATATATAATTATGTATATGTAATAAATAATTATAAATATACTCATAAATGTATAATTACCAAATTTGCATCATCAATACTGAGGTCGTGCAATGTGGCCAGCTCACAATCAATCACATTATTTAACTTTTTCTCACCAATATCATTAGCAGTTCCTGTCCATTACCAATTGATCCTGTAGAATTGCCATTTAATTAAAGTTTATTTTGTCAACAAAACTGGATTGAACGATAATAAATAAATTGATCCTGCAGAACTTTTTCTTAACATGTACCAGTGTCGTGAAAAACACTCTCTTTGGTTCTCCAGGTTCTCTCCTCATATTATCCAAATTCATTTTTAGGCACCAAATGTCAACAAGGTTTTGGATAACCCACTGATCTGCTGAAAGAGTGCTGAAATCTTTTTTTGTTGCACTGAATCCAATCCCTTCGAATAGTTTCTTGCTGATCAGACAAACAAGAGCCATTGAGATATAATTATTGTGTGTATTCGATCAATAAAAGTTATGAAAATAAATAGAAGAATATAATTTAAAAAAAAAAGAAGCAAATTCATATATTAT
>BMAC01001068.1:0-28111 GCA_014905375.1 Phtheirospermum japonicum
TTTTTTTGCTGTTGTAACAAAGCTAAACCTTAGGGGTAATTTTCTAATTATTCATATAGTGTATAAGAACTCCCATATTCACCATCTACGTGGGATTAATCTTTTGTTGAAGTAAAGTTGTTGATTTATATTCGTTTCGTAATTATTGATTGTTGTACTCCAGGCCCGTTAAGAAGCCGGGCTGCAAAAGCTATTGGTTTCATCGATATGATGATCGACTATTCATTGGAAAATGCACCCTTGCAGAAGGAACTAACTGCTGGTGAGTCATCTTTGTACTAAAAAACATTTTTAATATTTAATAAAAGCTTTATAAACTTCACACCAATTTAATTACCATAGGAAAACAATTTTTCTCATGAAAAAAGGGTAAGAGAGAGGCAATTAATTTTCATTGTAGGTTTAATATTTGAATCTGTGATCATAGTTAGTCCATTTTCCATATCAGCATGAATTATTATTAATTACTATTTAAAAAAAATAAAAAAAATACTAACCCTGAAAATAAACGAAACAGAGGAGGTTGGCAATGCCGCTGCTTTTCTTGCATCTCCGTTGGCTTCAGCCATCACCGGAGCAGTAGTCTATGTCGACAATGGTCTTAACGCAATGGGAGTTGGAGTTGATAGCCCGGTTTTTCGGGACCTTGATATTCCAAAAGCCAACAAAAACTAGATCGAGCTACAATTAGACTGGGTGATGACATCAAGTGACTTCAGTTTTAAATCTTTTAAGATAAAAATAAATGTTGCATTATGTGTTCTTAGAGAGAAAATAAAAATAAAAAGGTCAGTTTCGAGTGGAAAAAATACTTCATTTATAGGAACAGTTTACGACTGCTGGAGTAGTTTTAATTTGTTTGATTCTTATTATCAGTGTTCTAAAGTGCTCTAGCACCTAGGTAGGTGGTGATACACTAAGTCTCGCATCTATGAAGGGTTAAAAGTAGTAGAAATAGGATCAGACGAGATATAACTAAAAGAAGAACGTAAACGCCTAAGAGTCTATCTCGAGCCAATTTTGCTCACCCCACTTTACCATACCCGTGCATTTCATTTCACTACATAAAACCCTATCCATATTAACCCCTACTTAATGTTGATTGTCATTTCATCTTAAGTATAAACTCTTCATTCCAGTTTTTTTTTTTTTTTCTTAAAAAAATGTGTTCTCTGGAAAATTGAAAAGACTAATAAATGAAATAGGACTGAAATCATATGTACCAACATTACAAGCAAAGAAAAAAAAACACAAACTATACCATTACAAACGCTTGTAGAGTTTAGAATTTTGAAATGATATATTTCCTCCTTTTTCTCAAAAAAACAAATAAATAAAAATTATTCTAGATTAAATAGAAATAATATAATTTTTATGTAGGGGTAATTAAAAAAACTAAGCCAAAAGTTAAGGTAAAAGAAAATTCAATATCACAAAAAAGACTTCAAGGTTTGGTTTCTTCTTACGGTTGTATTTTCTTTTTTTAAAAAACAAATCTTCCTTAAGTCTATAGAAATATAATGGTTACAACTTTGAAGTGAAGGAATGTCTACGGTGTGAATACACCATCCTCCTCCCCTACATTTGTTATTTGGGTTTTTAATTATTTTAGAGAACTCATTTAAAAAAATAAAAAATTGGGATGGTGGTTTTTTTCAATTGAGATGAAATGAATTTTTAATTAGTGAAAAATTCAATCAACATATAAAAAGAAAAAAAAAACGTAGTCAAATTGGATGTGGATTAGCTTACGCTAAATGCTGCAGGTGAGGAAATTATTGTTGTCTACATCACAGGCCTAGATTTTTAGAACAAATGCTTAGAACCAATTGCATTTAAAAATCCAAACTAAACACATCAAGAACAACTAGCAAGGCCTTATTTGTCATATGAGATAAAAACAAAGCTCATAAATGAGCTCAACAACTTTTTTCTGATGCAGATTACACAAGAAAAGAACAAACATATTTTCATTGATAATAAAACCATTACAAGACATTCTATAAATAAACATGATGATCTGTTCTTCTATCCTCGGATCACAATATAGATCAATGGTTTTGATTCACACAATACAATAGAACGGTTCTATTCATTTAGGGTTAGGGTTTGTATAATCTCAACTTGCTGACAGCTCACAGTGTGTTATTTTATGATTTATAGCCATCATGTTCTACATGGCTTTTGCTGAGGTGTCATATATCCTTGCTGAGGTGTCACAGATGCTAACATTGTTGTTGACTCTGTTGATATGGCTAACGTCCCTCCTCACTTCGAGCGCGGCACATGGAAAACAGATAGATGATTGCGCAGACGGGTGAAGAAGTGATGTGACAAAGGTTTGGTTAGCACATCAGCAGTTTGATCTGCAGATGGAACAAACTGCACATTAATGACTTTCTTGGCAATAATATCTCTAACAAAATGAATAACAATTTCTACATGTTTGAACATCCCATGCATAAACAGATTGGAGGCAATGACAATTGCACTCTGATTGTCCATCAAAATGATAGGTACACCTGCTGAACTTAGAGCTCTTTTAAGAGAGATTTGAGCCATATGATTTATGCAGTGGCTTGAGCCAGACTACGATATTCAACCTCAATGCTCGATCTTAAAATGGTGGCCTCTTTCTTAGAACACCAAGATACAATGTTGTTCCCTAAGAATATACAATTACCACCGACTGATTTTCTATCATCAAGGTCTGCAGTCCAATCTGAGTCAGAATAACCTATGAGATTTAAGTGTAGGAGATTGGTGAAGTGAATGCCAAACTGCTTAGTTCCAGACATATATATAATGAGAATCCTTTTTACTGCTTCCAATGTGAATCAAGAGGGCAATGCATGAACTGGCAGTCTTCCTCTGTTGGTGTTTTGAGATCCTTGACCTCTACCTCTTCCTGCAGATACTCCTGTCCAGCTTCCTTTCTTCTGATTATTTTCTTGAGAAGCAAAGTTCACCAGAGGGAATAGATCCATAAGTATTCACCATAACCGCCTTTACAACTTCAAGTCTTATTTCTTAGATTTGTAGCATTAGCAGGATATCTCTGAGTGTGAGAGAATCAGTTCTTGTTGGAGCTACTGCAGCCATAGGATCAAATTCACTACCAAAACTAGTAAGTACATGCATCGCTTGATCCTCTTCTGTGATTGGTTGTCCAGCCGAAGCCATCATATCACAACAATTTCTCACCTTGTTGACATATTCTCTTATGGATAAAGACCCCTTTTTAAGAGATGTAAGTAGAAGCTTGTACTGCATCTTTCTTGCAGCATTTCCAGAGTATGCATAATGTCTATTGAGGACTCAAGACCTAACATCATGGTTAATATAGTTTTCTAGAGTGATGACAGAAGCCAAGAGTCTAAGAGCTTATATCTAGTTCCAGAAATCAGGATTGAACCTAGGAGTGTCACTGTTAGACGAATTAACAATTCGTGAAGGTTGCCTCTCCAGTGAGAAATCCATCAAGGCCATAGCCTCTCACAGCTGTAAAGACTTGTTATTTCCAAAGAAGATAATTTGAATCATTTAATTTAATTGAGACAAATTGGTTTTGAAGCTGGATACATGTGTTTGGAGAAGACATGTATAGAGTATGAGGGGCTTGATTTTGAACCTAAATCGTGGCTACCTTTGTGCCACTCATTTTGTGATTTTAAACTTGGATACGGGTAGTAGTAAACTCGAACAGTTTGGGTAGCAAGTACAAACGACTCATAGCGATTGAATCTACACTTATAATTGACATCGACAAGATAATACTGAGGATGAACCTTTGTGCCTGTGGGAGTTGGATCAAACCACTCATAAGTGAACACGAGTGTGCTCTTATAAGGCAAGCTAATATATTCGAGTTTAACTACTTCTACGAGACGACCATAGTAATCATACTCATCATCCTCGTAGTTTGTTCCTTTTATACAGACGCCAGTGCTCGAAGTTGATTTATTTGATTCATATGAAACTGTGTGAAGTTTGTATCCATTAATCTTGAAACCATGATATGTAGTCACATATCATGATGGACCTACTGCTAGACTCTTAATGTACTTGTCGGTGACATTGTTCAAGGGATCTTGTGCCTATAATGACGGAAAGTAATAAACATATTATCTATTAAGATATCTATTTAAATGGTATATATATATATATCACAATTGTATATAATTATTTTAGAACAACTCACATTACTTTCAAACCAATCGTCAAATTCACTTTCCAATTTTTTGTTCAGTCCATCTTCTGTAATGTTTGGTTGAGACTGTTTTACAACCTCCGTGAAGACACTGCATATGAATAAAATTAAAAATTATCTTAATTTATTATATGATTAATATTTTTAAAAAAAATTATAAACGATGACATTTCGAACCTGATAAATTCTTGTACTTCTTTACAGTTCAGTAAGATCTAATTTCTCGCAGCATCGAATTCTTCTTTACTCAAGAATCTTTTCCCTGATGTTGCGAAAGTTTCACCATATTTTTTAAAGCACTAAGGGAACGTCGTCATCATTGTCTTCACCATTTTGTCCATCATCATTATGAGAAAAATTTGTCCTTTTCATTAAGACGTGATATTCAAAATAGTACGAAGTGAAAGTTGATGCCTCTTCGATGAGATATGCATTTACTATCGAGCCCTCAATGTTCGCCTTGTTCTTAACGTTGTCCTTCAGTTTGCGAAAAAATCTCTCAAATGGATACATTAACTTATTGCACTGGACCTGCAATTCTTGCCTCGTATGTTAAGTGAACTGACAAATGCTCCATGGAGTTAAAAAAACTAGGCGGACAAACCTTTTCAAGCTGACAAAAAATTAGAGGAATATCACGCTTTAAAAGACTCATATCATCAGTCCCAACCACTCTGCAGTTGAGCCTCTTGAAAAACAAACTCAACTCTATGAGGGCCTTCAACACGGGATGGGGAAGCAGTTCTCAAAAGGCAATTGGTATCAACCTCCGCATGAACACATGACAGTAGTAACTCTTCATCCCAAAAACTCTCAATCCCTTCATATCAACGCAACACCCAAGATTTGATGCATATCCATTTAGAAATTAAAGAGCTTTCACCCACTCACACAAGGTAACTTTTGATGTCTTATCCAGTGTGTAACAAGTTTTAGGATACTTTCCTGCTGCATCTTGTTGTAAGCCGGGACGAAAAAAATATTCGTTCAGTTCATCCCTGTATTTGGGAGTGTCTTTTTTCATCCCCTTGACATTCATAACCGTGTTGAAAATATTATCAAACACATTCTTCTGGATGTGCATAACGTCTAGATTATGCCGAACTAAATTTGTGCTCCAGTATGGTAAATCCCAAAATATGCTTCTTTTCCTCCAACCACTTGATTTTGCTATGCTACCGTTGACGACTTCTACACCTATATCCATAACTTTCAAAAGTCCCAAACTTTCTATCTCTGCCAAAATCTTCATTACTGACAGCGGTGGAATATCCACCTTTATGTTTTTTTTTTGAAAATTCCTTCAATCTTCTCGAAAAGGATGACCATAATCAAGAAACTTCCGATAATTATCGAACCAAGATTGCTTCCCACTTCACTTGAGAGTAAATACATCTGAATGTACCATGAAATATGGACATGTCGTTCTGCCAGCCGTGCTTCAACCAGACAACATGAAGTAGGCGGAGAAATTGCTAATTGTCCACATGAGGGTTGCCCGCAATTGAAAATTCTATTTTTAGAGATATAATACGAGGGTGCACCGACCACCCACAACTAATTCAACTCAACGATTAGAGGTTTCAGAAACACATCCAACTTATCATTCGAGTGTTTGGGGCCTGGAACAAGAACACTAAAAAACATGTATTGTTCTTTCATACACAACCATGGAGGCAAGTTATATGGTGTGACTATCATCGGCCACAAGGAATATTGTGCCCCAAAACTACCAAATAGTTGAAAACCATCTGTGCAAAGGCCCAGTCTTATATTTTGAATTTCGGTGGCGAACTACGAATGAGTTTGATTGAAATGTTTTCAAGCCTCTGAATCTGATGGGTGACGCATCACACCTTCGTCAACAACGTGTTCAGCATGCCACCTCATGTCCTTTGCAGTTGTTGCAGATGCGTATAGCCATTGCAGACGAGGAGTTAATGGAAAATAATACATCTTCTTATATGCAATGCTGCTTTTCTATCGTTTTGCTTTTCCATACTTTGCGGGTTTCAATCGAGGATGGTTGTAAAATTTGCAACTGGTTAAATCAGAATCATCTCTCCAATAGATCATACAATTGTTGATGCAACAATCGATCTTCTCGACCGGTAGGCCCATGCCCCTCAATAACTTCTTGCTCTTGTAGAAGTCATTTGGTATATGATTATCTTTAGGCACAACTTATTTGATTAAACCCAGTACTTGATCATAACACTTTTGGGACATGCGATTTTTTGCCCTCAGGTTCATGGGACGGACAACTAGAGACAACTGAGAATGTTTCTCACATCCGGGATACAAAGGTTGATTTCAGCACTCAATATATCGTAGAGCTTCTGGGCCTCAGGATTAGGAGGTTCTTCAACATTACGGCTCAATACAAAGTTCGGACTGACTGCATCGTGAACCATATTGATGTAAGCATTTGAGGATTCTTCAGGAGCGGTGTAAAACGATCCTCCAATGTGAACCTAAATGTCGACAAGATGCGTGCAATCAAAATTTGTTTCACCATGAAATATCCAAATGTAGTAATCTAGTACGAATCCATTTATAACGAGATGAAATTTGATCTCGTTTACATCGTGTATCTGCAATTCTTACATTTAGTATGACTACAAGGACACTTCAATTTTTTTCCGTCCTTCATTGCTCCATGGGTGAGTGCAAATTGTATGAAACTCTCAAATCCTTCCACGAACCTGTTCGACAGATAACCATCCACCCTCTGATTGTACATCCAATTACAATCAGAACTCATCCTATAATATTCTAATTGTGATTAATAATATAGATGATTGATTAGTACATATTTGTCCTTATTTTATTAGTATTTTAGTTCGTTTTTCTATTTTTTGGTATAAGTTGGATATTTTGAGCTTAATTCCGTAATTTTATACTTTCAACTTATTTTACCGTATTTTGATCGTAATTGATGAGAATAGGTGATTATTCTTTTTTTTTTTCACCTTACATCTAAGTAACCGAAAGAGTTCATCGCATAAATAGATGAAGTTTGATGTTCGAGAGTCGAGAACGAGCTTTCCGGTGAAAGAGTAGTAGAAAGATCGAGAAAATGAGACGAACAGCGAAGTTGTGTCAGTCGACGTAAGAGTCGATGCGACCCTGCCCACGACGGTCGACACTATGTCGACGCTACGCCGACGTAACTCTCTGTTGCGTCGATCCATGACCGCATCAGTCAACGCCTATACCCAGTCGACGCGAGCGCACCGGCAGCGTCGACGCCGAGCCCCTGTCCGCGTCGGTCGATGCGAAGTTGACGCCCGCTGCTGAAATGCGTTTTTAGGTTTTCTTGTGTTCCAAGACATGCAATAACTATAAATACCCTTAATATTTCGGATTTCCAGAAGACACACGCCATTCTAGGGTATTTAGGCTTAGAATAAATATATTTCCACATCTCATAACAAGATTTCAAGATCTAGATCAAGGATCGAAGAACGACGAGTCTAAGGCTTCGATTTTACGTTCGCGATTCAATCTTCATCCAAGATCAACGTTTTTCTTCGGAGTAGCTGGAGACTTTCATCGCTTTTACTAGTTTCAATAAGTTTTCTAAACACTTTATTGCTTTCTTAGTTAATATCTTAGTTAATTCTAGAATTAGATAAATTGTTCTTGATTTACTTTATACTTGATAGTTGGGATATTTTTGATAATTTAGTCCTCAATCTTTCATATTTTAAATTGTGTTTATTTCATACTTGGATATTGGATAGTTGAATTCAAGTTATTATGCAATTAGGTTCATACTATTTAACTCCATTTTTAAGATTTATAATAGTAATTACTTTAGGTTAATCGATTTTACTTATGCTTTATAGATCCGTTGTTGCTACTTATGCTATTTGATTTAGTTTAATTATTGATTTTAAATTCTAGTTGTTCATTTTAGTTAAGGTTAATTAGTTTAAATTTAATATTGCTTTAATCCTTAGTTTATAATTAAATCAAAACCTCAAAAAAAAAATCCAATTTGTATGAATTGTTTGTTTAATTGTGATTGAGAAAAACATCTAAGAAACTGAATAGTTGTCCTCGAGAGATCGACACGAGTCAACTTCCCACCCTACAAGCGCCCTCGTTCTCTTGCGAGCAAGCTTGCGTGTTTTAAATTAAAATATCTTAAAAAGGGGTGCACAAAAGTTTGAATCAACGATCAAATTATACATAATCGAACGCTACGAGGGTGCCTATAGAAAATGATTGAATTTTTGGTAAGGGACATATCCCATTCAAGAATGTGATGTTCATTAATAAAATTATCTTACTATGCATTTTGAGAACCTGAAAATTTCGGCAGCACCTCCCCTTAGTTCTCTAAGTACACATATATTGCAGTGCACCCGATAACAAAAGAAAGATGGAAACCGAAACTCAAAAGTCCACAAGATACATACGTCGTAAGATAATCACATTACAATCACATTCTCAAACTGTCTAAATCAGTGGACAATTCAGAATTTAATATCAAACTCTTTATTTGATACTAAATCCCAAACAGGTATAAGGTAAGTGTTTCAGTGTATAAAGATTTTATACTTATTGATGCTAAATCATGCTCTTAAAATCCGTGATATTATGTCTCAACACTCGTCAGCTATAAAATCCGTGATGTTTCTCAACACGTATTTTCAAGTATACTCAGTTTTTTGTTATGATTTGGTAGAGTACACTATATAGTATATAACTAGTTTAACACCCGTGTATTACACGGGATTTATAAAAAAATAAATATCATAAATATTTGTAAAAATTATAAAGTTTTAAATTTAAAATAAAACACTGAAATGGTGTGTTCTCAACCCGTGCCCTGTTCAATTTATGAATTATTATAATTATTGATTAATATTATATTTTAATGTTTAGATTAAATTCGTTAATAATTATATTTACATACTTATAAAAATTCAAAAGATGTCACATTTTCATCCGTCTCTAATCTATGTTAATTAATTATTATTAAATTCTTTTATATTTTTATGTTTAAATTTATTTTGTTGGTAATTATAGTTACATACTTTGAAAAATTCAAAAGGTGTCATACTCTCAAACCTTCTCACATTGTGCCATTGTCTAGTAAATATTAATTAATTATTATTATTTAATTTTATTTTGTTATATTTAGATTGAGTTCATTACTAATATTTAGTTGCACACTCCAATTATTTGAAATATAATAATTTACCTATACAAGATATTTAAAATTTCAAGAATTTAAATTATTTCAACTTTCTTGTAAATATAACTTATTTAATTATTTTCATAAATAAGTTTTTTTATTACCACATAAGCAACCGAAATACCAAAAACTTTTATTATCCAAGCAAAGCATGCGAAGCTGACACATGAATTAGGAGGATTTTGCATTAATATATACTTGTTTAACACCCGTGTATTGCAAGGGACTTATCAAAAGATATATAAAAAAAAATATTTGTGATAGTTATTGAATTTGAAATCTAAAACTAAAAATTAAAAGAATGTATTATTAACCCGTGCCTTGTACATGTCTAACCTGTTTTTTGCACCGCTATATCCGACAACTTCCATTCGAGTTGGTGAAGTGCGGAAACAATTTCAACGTTCCCTTGAGAAAATATTAAATAATTTTGTATTTGATATTTAAATTAAATTTATTAATAATCTTAGCATACTTACAAAAATTCAAAAGACGTCACATTTTAAACTCGTATCTAATATCTGTTTTTATTAGTTATTATAATTAAATTATTTTATATATTAATTTTTAGAATAATTTCGTTAATAATTATTAGTTACATACTTTGAAATATTCAAAAGGTGTCACACTCTCAACCCATGTCGCATTGTACTGGTGTCTAATCAATGTTTATTAATTATTAGTATATAATTTAATATTTTTATGTTTAGATTGAATACATTACTATTATTTAGTTACATACTTAGATTATTGTAAATAACTCATATTTTACCTATATAGAATATTTGATACTCCAAAAATAAAATTATATAAAATTATATTATCAATAAACTTATTTAACTATTTTCATAGTAATGGTTATTTTAATTAAAATTATTTCATATGCAATTTTTTTAATTAAAATAACTAATTTAGATCTTATCTACTAATTATATATGACTTATTTCTATTTTATATTAGGAGAATCAAAGGAAATTATTGAATAAGTAAAATATAATAAAAAAATTAAATTAGGTAAGATACAATAAAAAGAAAAGTATTAAATTAAGTAAATATTAGGTTCGGATGACACATAAGCAAACGAAGCACCAGAATTTTTTATTTATCTAACGAAGCATATGAACCAGACACATAGGTTAGGAGGATTTTGCATTAATATATAGGGGTGATGACTTTAATTAATGTATAATGACTTTTGAGTACAACACACTAATGAGTCGACTGAATAAAGTAAAGGGCATATCTGTTATTTCAACTTCATGCATAAGTTACAACAAGCAACTATCAATCAGACAAAATAGTGTAATAATTTAATGCAACTACAAAAGCATTAATTAATCTCAATCAAACAAAATATTCACTTGCGGATCACCACGACATTTGAAAACCCCCACAACGAACTTTTTAAAACCACCATCACATTTTGAAAAAAATTTAAAATCTGTGAAGGGAGGGACGAAACCTTCTGGCCTTCGCCGTACACCACGTCATCACCGACGTCAACCCAATCAATCACAACACCAACCAATCACAACATGTATATCAAAACACAAATATTAATTAAACACAACGTGTCAATCACCACGATATTTCAAAACCAACAACACAAACATTCTAAAACTTTTCAAATATAAAATATTTGCAATTCAACCCTAAACTAACCCAAATCTTCAAATATATAAATAATACCTCAATTAAATTTTAATTACATAAAAAACCTAAATTAAACTCTAATTATACAAAAACACCTTAATTAAACCTTAATTATACAAAACTCATAAATTATACCCTAATTATAAAATAATTCCTAAATTAAACCCTAATTATACAAAACCCCTAAATTATACCCTAATTATATAATAATTCCTAAACTAAACCCTAATTATACAAAGCCCCCTAAATTCATGATAATTATATGACTAATACCTCAATTAAATCTTAATTATATAAAAATACCTAAATTAGACTCTAAATATACGATAATACCTAAACTAAACCCTAATTATAAAATAACCCCTATTATATCATAATTATACAATAATTCATATATTAAACTCTAATTATATAATAATACCTAAATTAAACTTAAGTATACAATAATTCCTAAATTATATCCTAATTAAATAATTATTCCTAAATTAAACTCTAATTAAATCATTAATTGTAATTAAATCAAACAAATAAAAAACAATTCATAAAAAATAAAAAAAAAAACATATAATCCTTACCTTGACGTCAGCGGAAGGAGAAGGGCGATAGGCGACTGGCGGCGGCGACTTCGCTTGGCGGGCGATGGCGACTCGTGAACGGCAGGCAACCGGGGTGGGCTGGCTGGCGGCGACTTGGGTGGGCGTGAGCGGCGACGAGCTGGCTGGAGTGGGCTGGTTGCGGCGACGATTTTTTTGTTTTGTTTCTGCTTCTTTCTGTTTGTAAAAACAGATCTGGTATGCTTTAAAACAGAAATGATGACGGGCACGACACCCGTCAACATATTCTTTTATTATTTTCTTAATTTTACTGACGAGTTGATACCCGTTAGCAACGGAATCCGTCAGCGGCCCGCCAGCAAACCCGTCGCTAAATTAATATGCTGACAGGTAGCTGACGGGCTACTCGCTGACGGCCCTTTCCCGTCAGCAAGCCGTCGGCAAATGAGGCCCGTCAGCATATGCTGACAATTTTTTGGCCCGTCAGCAATAACCGTCAGAATTTTCCTTTTTTTGTAGTGATTGTTTTTATTGTGCTGACGGTTTTTTGGCCCGTCAGCAATAACCGTCAGAGTTTTCCTTTTTTTTGTAGTGATTGTTTTTATTATATTTCAACATGGCATTTATTATACACTCATAGTGATTTATTAATATTTCAGTTATATACACCAATAGTGTTTTTATTATATAACTCTAATACTTTTAATCAAATAAAAAAATATACAAAAAATCTGATTCATCCATTTAATTAGATATAAGTTACTTAAACCTTATATTAACAAATAAGGGTATGATTGTCGTTTGAATCTAATCCCCTCTCTTTCTGTATATAAAGAGATTTGAGTGAGAGTGAGGGAGGTTTATAATCAAAGAAAAGAATATAATAATAAATAGGTGATACTTGAAGTATAGTTGGAGGTTGGCATCATGAAAAGATGATTTATATATTTTTGGTGCACATTTAGCTGGAATATTATTTTTCTGCAGTTTCACGTTATAACTTTTATCATTTCATTTATAAATGTTATATGTAGTGCCAATATTAATTGTTGTGTTCTTGATCAGCCATTAATAACAAAAAATAAAAGAAGAGAAAATTTCAAATGGCCGTGGTGGTTTTCAACGTCTGTGAGAGATAAACACACTTATCCTATATTTGAAGTAGAAAACAATATCGACCCTGACGATGGAAACTCTATGGTGTGCAACGCTTGTCGTCTGCCCATCTTCTCCACTCCCTTTGTCACCATGGTCGATGATCATGACTGTATTCTGTTGATGCATGATCAATGTGCTAATGATCATCTCCCCCCGAAAGTGGACGTCATCCGCTGCACCCCAGGGGGGACCTCATCCTGCACCAATATATTAATAATAATAATAAAAATAATAATTCTTGTAGTAGATGCTATTCAATATGTGGGAGTAGTTTTTATGAATGTCCTGATGATGATTGTGATTTTCAGCTCGACCTGGCATGCGCTTTGACGATCAAGATCCTACACAGGTTGACGGCCATCAAGGGGAAGTCCTTATCTTCCTTCATCTGCGGTGCATGTGGGACCCACCACCAGCCCCTTGCAAATGACAGAGGCAAGTGGGATCTGTTGTCCTACGTGTGTACCGGTTGCGATTTCTGGATTCATCCAGACTGCGCTCTCTTACCCAATGCCATCATCCTCGACGACAAGCGATGTCACGAGCATCCTCTTCTGCTCACATATTTTCATGAAGATGTTGATCAAGGCAAATGTGAGATTTGTGATCATCCGTACAACATGTACGATGATTCCGGGGTTTATGCTTGTTTCCATTGTCGTTACTCTGCTCATATCAAGTGCATTGTTTATTCAGATCCTCCTCACACTTTCAAGCGCGGTACATGTAAGTAATCAAATAATAATTGTATTGTAGAGTCCGACGGCATTTTGGCCATTTGACCATAACAAAAATATTTCTTAGTTTTCTTTTAAAGTCTTTTAAAATTGAATTGCCCATTTCACCCTTACTTTCAATTCTGGAGCACGGTATTTCTCCGGTCCGAGAAACATGTTCGGTCGAAAAACACATTTATGGGATCCAAGAAATGATTATGGGGCACCGACTAGAAGTGTGATTGTCACATTTTACTTAATGTATAAAAAGCATGTTTTTTGAGAAGTAGTTAACAACAAAAAAAATAAATAAATGAAAAGACGAATGGCCAGTTTGATATATTAACAATTGTATTATAATCAGTAGAATACTAGTTATAGTTTACTGGGGATCATTTAATTAACAAAACATATATATTTGCAGTGTTGATTCGAGATGCACAAGTTCCCAATTTGGTTCGTCTGCCAATGCCAAATGAACAGACAAGCGTGATGAAGAAAATCGTTACAAATTATGTGGGTGGTGCCAGTTGTAGCAGCAGTGGTAATCGTGGCGATCATACCACTATTACTAGTACTAGTACTAGTACTAGTACTAGTACTGATGATCATCAAAGCGATGGTAGCAATTCATTATTATTATTTGAAAATGACAAAATACATGAGCATCCTTTGATCTTTCATGATCATCATCAAGGCGATCATCAGCCAGCCGTTGCTCGTGTTTGCAATGCTTGCGTTCAAATTATTTCTCCATCTGATCCTTTTTACAGCTGCGCCAATAATAATAATAATAATAATAATAATAATAATAATAATAATAAAAAATTGGCGGGCCCATGCAGAGATTTCTTTCTCCACTGGTGTTGCGCACATCTTCCGGCCACATTAATCACTCAACACAGGGATCATCGAAATAACATCAGTCAACCCCTTACCCTCCTATCAACGCACTCTCCCTTCAATATGTTTAGGTGCGATGGTTGCGGTCGTCGCTACAACGGGTTCGCCTACGCTTGTGACAAATGTGATTTTTATGTTGATGTCGTGTGTGCCTTTATGCATACCTCAATTGTGCATGATGCACACGGAAAGTCCCACATTCTTCGTGCACTGAATGACAGTACCAACAAGAGATGCATCTGTTGTGGCCACCGTATCAAGACTCTGTTTGAGATTTCCTATGAATGTAACAGCAGTCGTAACTTCGGCTTACATGCCAAGTGCGCTCTCCTTCCGGACATAGTCACCCACAAATTCGATCGACACCCTCTCAAGCTAATCACCACCACCACCACCACCCTTGACCATCATCCATCAGTAGTATCTGATCAAGAAGAAGAAGAAGAAGAAGACGAAATTATGTTTTGCGAGATTTGTGAAAAAGACATGGACGATAGGCTTTGGTACTACGGTTGCAAGGAATGCGACCAGTGCTTTCACACTGATTGCATTCCCACTTTGGATCAACTTTCCAGGATCAAGTTTGGGTTTACTACTACTGTCCGTGTCCCGGGCCATGATTGTCCCTTGGCGTGCGTCCGAGCACTTTCAGTTGATGGCTACCGGTGTGGCCATTGTGAGCGAATCATAAGGGGATCCGACAGAATAGCGTTCGAGTGCTCCGAGTGCTATTTTAGGATCCACGCAATGTGCGTCGGTCGAAAAAGTTAAATAATTATTAGGATATTGTTGAAAAGTGTCATGACTGTATTTCATTAATTTGTGTTCCCTAGCTAGCTGTGTGTTCTAATATTTTATGCTTTCTGTCATTTGCGTGCATTGCAAAGTTCATATTGTATTCAATATGTCAAAGTGGACAGAATTAATAATCAACAATTTGTATTACTCTTAAATCTGTAGCCTACTCCATGAGATTAACTTTCGTATTATATAATGTTCCAAGAATACGGAGATTCGTCTTTCTTCACGCATTAATGACGGAATTGGATTAAGCAGCTGGGCAATTGGAAAACGAATAAGAGGATGAGAGTACAAAAGCTCAAATATTACTCAAGTTATTGTATAAGGGGTGCATGCTCACCCTAATGTACAAATGATCAGCAATTGATCTTTTGTTACCACTTATACTGTGCCCTGTTACTAATGTTTCTATCCATTAAAAATATGTTATGAAAGTAATCATATATTGTTACCTATTTTTCACTCAATCGCCCTATCTTCTTAACCACGCGCCTTTCTTTTTCTTTCTTTCTTTTTTTTTTTTTGAAATTAGATTTATTTTTTTTTCAAATTCTTCTCTTGTCCCAATTATGTATGGTTGGTAAACAAGGATCGGGTGTATTAGAAAGGTACGAAATGTAAGTCAAATATATAATCAATGTGATCATTCAATCAAGTACCCAACTGAAAGTACCTTCTTATCAACTCAGAGATCATTGCAAGTCTTTCGCTCGTTATGGATAGACGTTCATTCGTCTAATCTCCGTTGTTGTATAAATATATTAGCATGCTTCAGTGTTATTCTGCGCTTGTTAACTGTAATGTATTACAGAGTAATGCAAGCGTCATTTGACAACTTTAGATATGAAAATGTATCTTCGTTGAGGTGTAGTGTGTGCAGCATGTCATGACATTGTGACATAAATACATGTGAAGCTCTTAAACATTATTTGCTTTTACTTGCAGGGTTAGATTCAATACTCCTACTATTTTTTATCTGTTATAGACAAGACACATTAAGATCAAATTATAATTTAAGAAGTTGAGCATTTCTTTTTTCTTTTTTTATTTTATTTCTTTTTTAGCGTTTAGCGCCATATTGAGTTAAGTAAAATGAAAGGTAATTGCTATTTGGATTCTTAATTCTTTTCACATTTAGGCTGTGATTGCTTGTCAACTTATTGTGAAAAACGTCAAAATAAAATAATTCTTTTTTTTTTTAACTTTCTTTCATTCTCCTCAGACTTCTCAACATCAAACTATATTATATATTTCTCTCTTCCCTATTTCCCTTTCTATTTATATCATAAATTCCAATAATCTTTTATTGATATTGTATTACACGTGGGGTTATTTACAAAATAATACCCAACTTATTGTAATTTTTGCAATTTAACCCAACCTTTTAAGAAATGGATCTGTTTATACGGTAAAATGATTATTTAACATCTTCCAAATTCGCAAATTCAACATGACTTTTAAAATTTAGCAAAAAAAAATCACAACCTTTTTAAATTTGCAAATTTATTCATGGTCCTAATAATAATAATTATAATTATTATTGTTGGGGTGTAGCCAATATGAATCATTTGATTCACCCACATCACATATCCATGAAAGCCCACTTCGTTGAGCTCAACCCAGACCCATGTGGAGAGACTTGTCAACCCGCCGGGCCGATTTTGGCAACCCGTGGATCTTTACCCCATTTGATCTCTGCTATCCGTTTTCTGAAAATCTAATCTCATCTGTCCGCCTACGATATAAAAGCCTCCATGGAAACCTTAATTTGGTTCAGCACACAATTTTCCCGTCTCCCTTTTTTGGCTGCGATTTTTATCTCCCTCATTAGCATCACTTCACTTTGTTATTCTTCTGTGATAGATCGAGTGTGTGAGTAAGACCCGTTCCTTTGGTGGCCTTATGAATCGTCCGCTCGTGTGTGCGTGAAAGGAACCTTCTCGGATTTTGTCGCCGACAAGGTCAGGGTTTCGAGATTGGGTTTTAGATTAGCCACGCTGGTCAACGGGCATTTTCCGGTGGAACCGCCAGAGAGTGAGAAACAATCCACATCAACCATTTGTGATATTTCTTGCAATTTAAGTATGATCCACTTGCTATTATCGTCTTTTGATTTCTTAACCATGAGTGACGTGTTTCTTATGTTTTGATTGATTGACAACCTTTTCAAAACTATTAGATTGATAAATCATAAATCGAGGGACGAGATTTATCGATACGATTTCAAACTCAAAATACTTTAATCAACAAGATCGAGAGGTTTGCGATTAATAGTGAAGTCACGCACCCCTTTGCATAAATATTTAAATTCGTACAAATCTTTTAAACATTATCGAATTCTAAGTATTATTTCAAACAGATACACTGTTTTACACTTTAAATATGCGATTTAATCACTTCGAGATAATGATTAAACTACAATTGTGATTGGCTTATAGTGAATTGAATCACAATATACTTGACTGGTTGGAAAGGAATGACATTGCGAGATCATTGTGAAACCAAACCCCGAAATATTCTCTATTAATTGATTTCTCCACAAATCATATAATTATATTTTCTTTTATAGTTTATAATTGTCATTGTAACGACAACGGCCCAAACTTATTTTCTGTCATTTAGATAAAATTACATAATCTCAATTATATTACTTGACAAACTTAAACCATATATGGTCCTTGTGGGATTCGACTTTACTCATTTTGTACTACATATACACCATATACTTGTAGTTAGGTAGAGTATTTAAACGAATAAGTTTTTATTACTCGAACCAATCCCTAGTGAAAATGGGGAGCGGTTAGATTTTTGGAGCCATTATTGAGAACCATTATGTTTAAGTAGATAATAATATAATTGATAAATTAGTATTAATCTAAACATTGGTTATATTTTGATTGGAGTTTAGATTAGTTAAGTTACAGGTGATGCATGCACATATGTTGTAAAGGGGACCTTTGGAACTAATTGATTGGAAAATCAAGGCAACTTATAGACGAAACAAGTCCAAACGAGTGAGAAGCAAGATGGATGAAAATCAGGATAATATCAATGTCTAAATCAACCAACTCCAGCAATAACTATGTGTTGCGTGCACAAATGCAACAACAAGTACAACCTCAACAAAACGTAGAACCGGCCATTCATACCATGTTCCAACCCGTTGCTAACCAAGCTCACGGAGGATTATATGGTCCAACTATTTAAGCCAACAACTTCGAGTTGAAGACGAAGTTAATAATAATGGTTCAACAAAAACAAATTGGAGGAAGTGTCACGGATGACCCAAACACGCATTTGGCGCAATTTTTGGAGATATGCGGGACCATCAAGATGAATAGAGTTTCAGAAAATAAGACTATGCCTATTCCCTTTTTCATTAAGGATAAAGCAAAGTTTTGGTACAACACACTTGGATTTGTATCCATTGACACGTGGAACGAGATGTATCAAAAGATTTTTCTAAAATTCTTTCCACCAAGTAAGACCTTGAAGTTCAAGAGCGAAATTACATAATTTCATCAATTAGATGGAGAGTCATTACTTGAAGCAAATGAAGGATTTAGGGAGTTATTGCGAAAGTGCCCTCAACGTTGTTTTCTCAAATACCAACAAATATGCTAACTTCTACAATGGGTTGAGCAGGCACATGAAGGTTATGGTTGCCGACTCATCTGGAGGTGTGTTGTTATCGAAAAGTATCGAATAGACAATGACCATTCTTGAAGAGATGATGACTAATAGTAATAATAAATAATGAAGAAAGTTGTCATGGTGGGCAAGAATGAAGTTATGTCGATAAAGATTCTACACCAGGAGCCACGAGCACAAAGTGACGGCCATCAAAGAGAAGTCCTCGTCTTCCTTACTTTGCGCTTCATGTCGACCAGCACCCTGTAGCTAGTGGTAGGTTGACACCGTGGAAACCTACCTTTGTAACCCTTGCGATTTCTAGATTCATTCAAACTGCGCTCTCTTACCCAGTTGTTGGAAAATGTGGGCTCAAAATATAAATCGCAGCGAAAAGAAAATATATAAACACTCTTGTTTTTCTTCTTGTAAATCTTATACAAAACTCGTACTTAGAAATGAAAAACTATATGGCTATTTATAGGATTAGACTACATAAAATGAAAGGGCACAACTAATCCCATAATATGAAAAAACACAATATGAAAGGATACATTCATGTGCATGAATGGACACCATATCAAAAGTCACATCCATTTATTTATTCAATGAATCTAGCTTATACTCTTCAACTTCCAACATCCCCCCTTAAACTTGAATATCTCGCATTCCAAGTTTGTGTCTCAATTTCTCAAAAATTCCGCATTTGAGGGGCTTCGTGAAAATATCCGCCACTTGATTTTTGGATTTCACAAACTTAATTTGAATATCTTTCTTAGCAATGCATTCTGTAATGTAGTGAAACCTTGTGTCAATGTGTTTGCTACGATCATGAAAATTAGGATTTTTTGTTAGTGCAATCGCTGATTTGTTATTGACAAATACTTCTGTTGATTCCACGTCACCAAGGTGAAGTTCATTAAGTAAACTCCTTAACCACACAGCATGACATACACTTGACGTCGCAGCAACATAATCAGCTTCACATGTTGATAGAGTAATTATTGGCTGCTTCTTCGATGACCATGTGAAAGCACATCCTACATAATTAAAAAAAACCACTCGTGCTCTTACGATCATCGGGATCTCCGGCCTAGTCGCTATCGCCATATCCGAACATTTTCATTTCTCTAGTTTCTAGATAAAACAACCCAAATTTGATCGTATTTTTGACATATTGAAGTATCTGCTTTGCTACTTTGAAGTGATACTTAGTAGGATTCTCCATATAACGACTAATGAGACCGACTGCATAAAGAATATGGGGCCTGGTGCATGTCAAATATTTCAAACTTCCAACCAAGCTTTTAAGCAAAGTTGGATCGACACGATCTCTGTTTATATCCTTCGAAGGTTTGGTCCCAATATTAATTGGAATATTGATCGGCACGCAATTTTCCATCTTGAATATCTTTAAAATCCCATTTGCATAGCCTTATTGGGAAATGAATACCCCATCTTTCTTTTGATGCACCTCAATTCCAAGATAGTATGTCATTAGGCTAATGTCCATCATCTCGTATTTTTTAGTCATCTCTTGTTTGAATTCGTCAAACCACTCCTCATTATTTCCTGTAAAAATAAGGTCATCAACGTACAAACACACAATCAACATGTTACCTTTATCATCAATTTTCACGTAAAAGACATGTTCATGAGGGCATTTCTTAAATCCTTTCTCCATAAAAGTTTGGTCGATACGGCTATACTAAGCTCTTGGCGCTTGCTTCAAACCATACAAAGCTTTCTTTAACTTCAACACTTTTCCCTCATGGCCTGGTAACAATTCTTCTTCAAGTACTCCATTAAAGAATGCTGACTTCACGTCCATTTGATAGATTTTCTACTTCTTTTGGACTGCTAATGAGATCAAAAAATGGATGATTTCCAAACGAGCTACAGGGGAAAAAACTTCATCACAGTCAATTCCAGCCTTTTGTTTATATACTTTGACTACGAACCTTGCCTTGTATCGTTCTACCTCTCCTTTTGAATTCTTCTTCGCCTTGTAAACCCATTTAAATCCAATGGATTGTTGTCCTTGTGGAATAGAAAAAAGTTCCCAAGTTTCATTCTTCTTAATTGCACTAATCTCATCATCCATGCTTTCTTCCACTTTTGACTCTTTGACGCCTCTTCAAAGTTTATGGGCTCAATATCAGCAAACAAACAGAACAAGTTTAGATTTTGATTGAGCTCGTAAATTTCTCTCAACGATCTTGTCTTTTGAGGTCTTCCGATATTTGAACTCTCGCTTTCTGATGAAGGTTGATCACATGGGGTTGGTGTTTTGCATGTAATTGTTGTGTTTTTCTTTGTGTTTTTAGATAGATTTTTATATTGATTTTAGTAGTTTTGAGTCATTTTTCGTTAGATTTTTAGGTCGTTTTTCTTGTTTTATTGTTTTTCGTATTTCTTGCCAACTTTATATTTAATTTGGTTTAATTGGTTCAATTACCTTGAGGTCTGGTGAAATTCTTGGGTTTTTATGTTCAAAATCTCTATTTATAGGCTAAGGCATTGAGGACCAAAATTCAGGCAAAGAGAGGCTCAAAAATGCTCAAACATTCTGGAATGCTGGCCTAGTCTCGCGCCGCTCGCGCCACCCGGCGCCCCGCCCGCGCCAGCCGCCCGGCGCTCTCGGCAGCACCTGCTCGGCAGCGCCCGCACAAGCCCGGCAGCACTCGCCAGCACCCGCGCGCGCCTGCGCGCAGCCCTCTCGCCACGTCTCCCGGCCTGCGCGCTGCCTCGCGCCTGCCCGCGCCCGCGCGCGCCATCCCGCCAACACTCGCCCGGCTCCTGTGCGCAGCCTCGCGCCTGCCCGCGCCCCGCGCGCCAACCTGCCGATCACCAGCGCCCAGGCTCGGCCATGGGCTCGAGCCATATCGAGCCAAAATGTGCCAAGAAGCCAGCATGGTCAAGGAAGATGCCTCCGGGTCAAAATTGGTCAAAACCGAGGAATTTCAAGCTTTTTTGGCTAATTTGGCCCATTTAAAACCCAATTAAATTAGGATAAATAGACTACAACTCTCATATTGTAAAAAACACCTCCTCCCAACCCAAGCTTGGGTTTGGGACTTAATTTCTCTCTCTAGATTTAATTTTCAAGTTTTGCCTTGGGTTTGTAAGCTCAAGAAGGATTCAAGTACTCCATTGGATCTTTAATTCCTTGCAATTTCAATCAAGCTTTTGGATTCTCTCTTTAATTCTAGTAAGCTTTCTTTTAATTTCTTGCTTTGTTCTTCATTTGTTTTATGCTTTTTGCCTTAGGTATTAGAATTTGTGCTTGATCTTGTGAATCATCCATGGAATCTAGTTGAGTGACACAATTAGATCATAGATTGAGGCCTAGATCGTTTAATTTCACGTTATTTTACATGTTTCATGCATTTTTCTTCATTTCATGCTTTTTGTCTTAGCACCTTGAATTCATGATGAAACATATGAATTGGCTATGGAATCTAGATGAGTGACACATCTAGGTCATAGATCGGCTCTTGGATCATCTTGATTTTGAGTTTTTCACATGCTTTATTTGCAATTTTATTTTTATGCTTTGTTTCATGCTTAATCCTAGATCTAGGCTTTGTTTCTTGTTATTTTTCTTAAAGTTTCAAACTTTTATGTCAACTTGCAATGCTCTTTCTATCCATGCTTTCAATTTTTGCTAATTTGCTTTATTTAGGATTTTATGCATAGTTGTACCTTGTGCATGCATGCTTGTACTTGGGGAAACTTTGCATTTTCTTGCTTATTTTCATTACTTGCTTGCATTTACTTATTGAGGCATACGACGAGGCATCCTACCAACTTGCACTTTAATTTTCTAGTTTAGTTTAGCTATTTTAATTATTCTATTTTCCTTTTTCTTTTATCTTTCAAGCTTGAAACACATTGAATACTTCAATTGAATCGATTTCCGATAATACCAAGCCAAGAACCCGTTGAATATATTTCAACACCACAAAAATCTACACAAACAAAATGGCGCCGTTGCCGGGGATCGAACCCGGGTCACCCGCGTGACAGGCGGGAATACTCACCACTATACTACAACGAATTGAAGGTTGATCACATGGGGTTGGAGATGGAGGACTCAAGGGCTCCATCGGCTCTTCTACGACTTCTTTCAAAATAGGCTCAAAAGGGTAAAATGTATATTGCTCCTTCTTGCGTACTCCAGTCCCAAGAACTCTTTTCGTCGAACACGACATCACGACTAAGCTTCATGTTGTTCTCAATTGGATCATACAATTTATAGACTTTCGATGCTTGATCATAACCAATAAAAATATATGTTTGGCTCTTCGAATCAAGCTTGCTCCTGTTTTGATCTGGTATGCATGTGCAATGCTACCAAATACTCGCAAATGGGAAATGCTTGGTTTGAAATCACTCCGTTTCTCTTGTGGTGTTTGATCACGAATACTTCTTTTCGAACTCCGTTTGGACAAATAAACGGCACATTCGACAGCTTCTGCCCAAAATTCTTTTGGCAAATCCTTACTTTTCAACATGCATTGAACCATATTCATAATGGAATGATTCTTCCTTTCCGCGATACCGTTTTGTTGTGGAGAATAAGCAACGGTAAGAGATTTATGAATACAGTTCTCTTCAAAAAAATTCTACAACTCCATTGAAGTGAACTCGCCTCCATTATCCGACCTCATTTCCTTAATTTGATAGTCACTTTGCTTTCGACTGGAGACTTGAACCTTTTGAAGGTTGAAAACACCTCTCACTTGTTCTTAAAAAAAAAACAATTCTTTCAACTAAAATCATCAATGAAGGTCAGAAAATACCGATCATTTCTGAGAGATGATGGTTCGATAGGTCCGTATATGTCCATATGGATTAGCTCCAGCGGTTGCTTCGCTCTTGAGAGAGATTCTTTTGGAAAGGTGTGTCGATGTTGTTTCCCTTCAAGACAACCTTGAAAAGTCTGATAAGGATGATTTATCACAGGTAGTCCTCTCACTAACTTCCCAGAAGACATCTTTCTTAATCCACTAAAATTTATGTGTCCGAGCCTCAAGTGCCACAACCAAGACTCATCTTCAAAACACACTTTTAAGCACTTTGCCATATTGTGCTGAATTTTCAACATGATCATTCTATTACTTGACATTTGTACCTTAGCTATCAATTTCCCTTCGCAAATCCTTAGGTACAAGCTTTGACCTTTCATGTGTGTTTGTAGAGTTTAGTGGTGATGAAAATTATAGGGGTTCATGGCTTGGTATTATCTGAATTCGATTGTTCGTAAGGATCGATGAGTTTTTAGCTTGATGAAATTAAAAGAAAGCGGAAATAAATGGAAATTAAAGAAAGTAAAATGAAAGTCAATGACTAACTATGAAACGTAAATGCAAGTATTTCGGATGCCTCGTGCGTGTGCCATATTGAAATTGCAAGCAATAATGAAATGGGAAAAAAATTCTTTGCAACTTATACTTGTAGCGTTTTTATGGTTTGCAACCTAATATTTTTTTCGTTGTCATTAACAACCTAAACTATACGGGTTTTGTGGTTTGCAACCTCCATTCCATTTTCCGTCCAAAATTTCAACGGCTCCAAACGCGTGACCCACACTCCCCATAATTGAGGGCAATCTTGTCTTTTCACTTCTGGGATAAAGGGCAAAACTGACCTTACATCTGCACCTACTGGCGGGATTAATAAACCAATGATTAAAGACTGAAGACCCTAATTTCTTTCCGAATTTGCAGACCAAAGTTGAAAGGCTGAAGATTGAAGAAAGATGTGGAGACAAACTTCAGAAATTCTCTTGGATGACATCTGCCATTGTGGGAGGAATGCTGTGAAGAGAACTTCGTGGAGCGACCTTGATCCTGGTCGTAGGTACTCTGCTTGCGGAAAAATTGGAGTAAGTTTTGTACAAATTGAAACCCTTGTTTCAAATTTAGTGTAATTGTGGAGTAAATTATATGAAAGCCCTAATTTTTGAAGCCCCTAATTTATTTATTTTTTTGAATTCTTAATTCGAAAGCCCTAATTTTTTTAAACCCTAATTTCTGGATTTTTGCGAATTTAGTGTAAGAGTCAGTTATATGAAAGCCCTAGTTCTTTTAAACCCCTAATATTTTTTGGAATTCTTATTTCGAAAGCCCTAATTTCTGGATTTTTTTGAATTTTGTGTAATTGTGAATTGAAAGCCCAATTTCTTTGAACCCTAATTTTTTTTCATTTAGTTCAATTATGAATTTAAAGCCCTAATATTTCTAGGGAATAATTCTCTTTTGTTGTTCAGAGGTAATTTGAAATAATTCTTGATCTTTGGGAATAATTCTCTTTTGCTGTTCAGAGGTAATTTCATGAGTTTTGAATATGTATTTTGGTGTTTTAATTGCAGCAGGTTGGAGGTTGCACTTACCGTGTGTGGATCGATCCTCCAATATACAGTCGAGCTTGTCAAGTTATACCCGGACTTCGCAAACGAGAAACTAATTTGGAAGAGCAACTCAGAAGCAAGTGTTCCCGGGAAAGATGGTTGTGGGCTGCTCTTGTTTGTTGCATGATGATTATATATAAACTTGTATGATTGTACTATCCCATGGAGTTTAAATAATTGTACTAGTTGAGGGTGGTTTAGATTACTTTGATGGATTATATTCTAAACTTGATCCTTGCTTATGTTGTAATAGTTCATGAGAAACAATGTACCAATTATCTTATTATGTTGTTTAATGAGTTAGGAATCACTGCAACTCTTATTTTAATATGTAATATGTAGTACAATAATTACCATTGAAAAGATAGAACGGGTTGCAATGAAAATGCAAGTTACAAAAAGGTCTAACTTCCTTACTACTTGCTATTACAATATCCCATAACAAGTTTACTACTACATTAATTGTCAAAGAGGTCTAACTGCCTTACTACCTGCAATTACAAATAGTAGGTTACATGAAATGTCAAAAGAGACCTAATTCCATTACAATGTACCAAAAACTAATCCAAATTATGGATTACATGTCAAAAGAGGCCTATAATGCCTTGATAGAGTTCAAGACCAACATCAAATTACATTCAAAACCAACACCCAAAATAAAATCACAACTACAAATTACATAGGCTCCCAATATGATCCTAAAACAGGCTGCTCCTCAGGTTGCACTTTCTTCTTATTAGAAGGCTGACTAACACATCTCCTTGTTGAAAATGAAACATCCTTGGTAGCAGAACTTTTTCCCGGAGGCTTCCACAAAGCTTGTTGCTTCATTTTCTGAACTTGCTGCTTCTTTGCCTTTGTTGGTTGTGGTTGGACAGATTCTTTGCGGTTGTTTGTTGAAACTTGAGAGGGAATCACTGGCTCAATAACTTGTCCCTTCTTGTGAGCCTAATATACCACAAAAACAATAAAATACATATTATATATGATGTATCTTCTAAAATTAAAATTAACAAGCCTTTAAAGTTGAGACTAACCTGCAACTTAGGCCTCAAACCTAAGACTTTCCCTTTTTCCTTGGCAGTTTTAGAAGGTGACAAAGGCTGGATACAAAATATAAATAAATATGTATAAATACAGATACCAAATATAAAAATTGAGAAAACATATAGAGTGAAAAATTATAATACCTGCACTTGGGCATTCCCTTTTTCTTTTGCACTTCTAGTAGGTAATTTTCTAGAACTTACACCTTCACTTGGCAAAGGCTTGATACAAATTATAAATAGATAAGTATATATACAGATGATAAATATAAAAATTGAGAACAATATTAGAGTACCTGCATCAATCCTGGTTCTTCACAAGTTACATCATCATTCATATACTCAAGCTTCCTTTTTCTTCCCTATGAAGCAAAAAAAAAAAAATAATAATAAGTGTTTAATTAGGAAGTTATATAATAATAATAATAATAATAATAATAATAATAATAATAATAATAATAATAATAATAATAAGTTATATAAGTGTTTAATTAGATAGAATCATGCAAGAAAAAAGTGTTTAACTAGGACAATGAATAAGTTTACCTTTTTTTTTTAGTTGTTGATGTTTTTCTGCAATTGGGGCAGAAATATCCAATCCTGGGCTAGTTTGGTATTTTTCCTTCTTGTGTGGACAACCTTTAGCATTATGATTTGGCTTATGGCATGCAGAACAAGTCATTGTACGACCTTTCTTACTTAACTTCACTTGCATTTTCCCTTTTTTTCCTTGAGGTTTTGTAACTTCATCTGGTTGTTTCTTCCTTGAAGTTTTCTTTGGTCTACTAGGCATTTTGCTATAAGAAGGAGGTACTAGTGGCTGTATATCCACATGAGGCCACTGATCAGCAGGGTTCATGGTTCCCATGACATGTCCATATGTCTTCAGCACTGTCTCTCTCTTGTACCAGTGGGCAATATAATCTTCTGGAGTTAGCCCCATGAAATACAACCCTGAAATTGCATGCTCACATGGAATCTCAGTGAGTTCCCATTTTCTGCAAGTGCATGTTTGGTCTGTCAGGTGCAGATTGAACTTTTTTAGACCCCCACTCTCTATATCAAACTGATCCACTCCATTCCAGTGAGGCATATAGTTCATTGACTGCTTCTTTAGTTCTTCTAGCATATTAAAGGTTGTGGGGCATAACTCCCCATGAAAAGAAGCCAACTTATCCCTCTTTGTGTAAATGCTCTTCATCAAGATCAATCTGATTGTCTCAAGCATAGTCAATATAGGTTTATCCCTAGCTCTCAAAATCACAGAATTAAAATTCTCACACAAATTATAACATATCACATTTAGAATGACAACTAAAATGTGATTTGGACCACTGATGGGCTGGCCTTTGTACTAACCACTCATATGCAGCTTTATCTCTATATTTTAGCTCAGACATGACCTGGTTAAAATCTTTCACTCTGGTAGCTCTTGAAGCCCTCCACAAAAAATCCTTTAAAGCTAATCCTTTATGATCCTTTTTTAAATTGTTGTATAAGTGTTGAACACGGAATCTTTGCTCACAACCAGGAAGTAGCTTGTCAATGGCATCAACCAACCCTTTCTGTTTGTCTGAAATTACAGTCCAGTGAGAGCTGTTATGTATGTCCAAATTCTGCTTAATCAAGTCAATGAACCGGGTCCATGACTTTGTCTTCTCCTTCTCCACCACAGCATAGGCAAATGGATACATGTTGTTATTACCATCCACTCCCAATGCAGTTAACAAGATTCCTCCACAAGAAGTCTTCAAATGGCACCCATCAAGGCAAATAACAGGCCTACATCCCTCCAAAAATCCCTTCTTCAAACTTC
>BMAC01001068.1:28136-40037 GCA_014905375.1 Phtheirospermum japonicum
TAATAATAATAATAATAATAATAATAATAATAATAATAATAATAATAATAAGTTATATAAGTGTTTAATTAGATAGAATCATGCAAGAAAAAAGTGTTTAACTAGGACAATGAATAAGTTTACCTTTTTTTTTTAGTTGTTGATGTTTTTCTGCAATTGGGGCAGAAATATCCAATCCTGGGCTAGTTTGGTATTTTTCCTTCTTGTGTGGACAACCTTTAGCATTATGATTTGGCTTATGGCATGCAGAACAAGTCATTGTACGACCTTTTCTTACTTAACTTCACTTGCATTTTCCCTTTTTTCCTTGAGGTTTTGTAACTTCATCTGGTTGTTTCTTCCTTGAAGTTTTCTTTGGTCTACTAGGCATTTTGCTATAAGAAGGAGGTACTAGTGGCTGTATATCCACATGAGGCCCACTGATCAGCAGGGTTCATGGTTCCCATGACATGTCCATATGTCTTCAGCACTGTCTCTCTCTTGTACCAGTGGGCAATATAATCTTCTGGAGTTAGCCCCATGAAATACAACCCTGAAATTGCATGCTCACATGGAATCTCAGTGAGTTCCCATTTTCTGCAAGTGCATGTTTGGTCTGTCAGGTGCAGATTGAACTTTTTTAGACCCCCACTCTCTATATCAAACTGATCCACTCCATTCCAGTGAGGCATATAGTTCATTGACTGCTTCTTTAGTTCTTCTAGCATATTAAAGGTTGTGGGGCATAACTCCCCATGAAAAGAAGCCAACTTATCCCTCTTTGTGTAAATGCTCTTCATCAAGATCAATCTGATTGTCTCAAGCATAGTCAATATAGGTTTATCCCTAGCTCTCAAAATCACAGAATTAAAATTCTCACACAAATTATAACATATCACATTTAGAATGACAACTAAAATGTGATTTGGACCACTGATGGGCTGGCCTTTGTACTAACCACTCATATGCAGCTTTATCTCTATATTTTAGCTCAGACATGACCTGGTTAAAATCTTTCACTCTGGTAGCTCTTGAAGCCCTCCACAAAAAATCCTTTAAAGCTAATCCTTTATGATCCTTTTTTAAATTGTTGTATAAGTGTTGAACACGGAATCTTTGCTCACAACCAGGAAGTAGCTTGTCAATGGCATCAACCAACCCTTTCTGTTTGTCTGAAATTACAGTCCAGTGAGAGCTGTTATGTATGTCCAAATTCTGCTTAATCAAGTCAATGAACCGGGTCCATGACTTTGTCTTCTCCTTCTCCACCACAGCATAGGCAAATGGATACATGTTGTTATTACCATCCACTCCCAATGCAGTTAACAAGATTCCTCCACAAGAAGTCTTCAAATGGCACCCATCAAGGCAAATAACAGGCCTACATCCCTCCAAAAATCCCTTCTTCAAACTTCCCCAACAGATGTGAACTCTTTTAAATTGTGGCTCCCCTTCTACTAGTTTAATTTTTATCTTCACAGTTGTACCTGGATTAGATCTTCTCATCTCCTCAGCATAAGACCACATACTGTTCCACATCTGTGCCAGTACCCATCTCAGAAACAAACTTTTTAGCCTTGTACAATTGCCACTTATTAAACACCAGGCTAACATATCTCTTCAAAATTGTCATCATGGATTCAATAGGCCATCTTGGATCAGAAAGAAATTCATCCTTGTACGTGTTAGCTAACTACCTAGAATTAGCATGTGAGTTCTTCTGTTTCCTGGGGCATCAATGCCTCCCTTTATAGGTTTTTACCTGCATGGTGTCTTCACCTTGTACCTTACGTGCATATATCATCCAAGGACAAGTTTCATGCTTACACTTCACTTGAACTTTGAACTTATGATTCACTGTGAACTTGACATCCCTACCCTGCTTAATTGAATGCCTCTCTGACAGCTTTTCTGAAGAGTGCAGTGTTAGAGAAATGCTGGCCCAATTCAAACTTTGGATCATTTAAGTCTAACTTACTGTTGAACAATGGAAGAGCCTTCAACTTAGGACTCCTAATTTTTTCTCCCTTACTCTGATTACCACTACCACTAGCTCCAGCTCCAAATTCTTGTCCATTCAATTGTAGACCCCCCCCCCCCCCCCCACTCAACTTCTTGATCAATGTTATCATCAAACAGTGCATCATTATCAAGACCCCCCATAATCACTAATAACAAATCCATCAGACAAAGAAGAATCAGACCCCACAGACTGCTCATAATCACTATCACTGAGCTCTAAACCCTCAACTTCAAAGGCTGTTGTTTTCACCCCCATTAGGTTCATCAAGATCACTCCCCCCTTCATTAAAACTCATATCAACAGGAATATCACCAGGGCTTTGTATACCTACATGCTCAATAAATAACTCAATCATCCTGTGCTCATCAACATAATTAACCAAATTCATGACATCCCTATCATTTTCTAGGACAAACACCTCACTGCAATCATCAACACCTTTTTTACTACAACTGAATGTTTTAGATCCACCTAACCCTGACTCCTTAGCCATATCAAATAACTCCAATAAAGACAGTTCATCAGGATCACAATTATCTGTGTAATCTATACCTCTTTTTTCCCCAACATGATAGGTAGAAGCTATTTTTAAAAAATATCCAGAATGGTGCATTTTTATAGTGAAACATTGAGAATCATTTCCTGCAAATAACACAAAAGAGATGTTGTCATACAAATAAATAAATAAATAAATAAATAAAGTGGTGGTCAACAGATAACTTTTTTCATATTTAAATGGTGGTCCACAAACATGGTCAATGAAACCCCACAAACCCTAAAAAGTTTGATACTTATATTCCCTACTTTTCAGCATACAAAACCAAGAATAAAAGTTGCTATTATTTTCTCACTGAAACCCCACAAGCCCAACATATCTCGACAAAGTGACAATCACATAAACCTTCACTACACTAATCATTAGAGCTCTCAGCATCTCTAATGATTAGTCTAGTGGACGCTTCAAATAAGATTGAGACTTGGTGTTTGATTAAAACATATAGTGAAAGTCAAATATAGAGATGAGGTGGCATAGACAGTGTTCGAAAAGGTAGAAAAACGCGCCACCTAGGCCTGAAGCGCGAGAAAAACACCTAGCCTAGTGCATAGGCCTGTAA
The DNA here is from genome assembly GCA_014905375.1 of Phtheirospermum japonicum. Classification (NCBI taxonomy): domain Eukaryota; kingdom Viridiplantae; phylum Streptophyta; class Magnoliopsida; order Lamiales; family Orobanchaceae; genus Phtheirospermum; species Phtheirospermum japonicum. Next base: position 31,254 of record BMAC01001068.1, read on the forward strand.
AAATGACAGTCAGCCTTTTCTCTTAACCGCCTAAGCGAGCATATTGTCATGGGCTTGGAGTTTTCGTTGTTCCAAAGGCCAAACACCCCGCCTAATGCATAGGCGTGTAAAAATGACAGTCAACTTCTATAACCGCCTAAGCGAGCATATTGTCATGGGCTTGGAGTTTTTGTTGTTCCAGAGGCTAAACACCCCTCCTAGTGCATAGGCGTGTAAAAATTACAGTCAATTTTTGTGTTAACCGCCTAAGCGAATATATTGTCATAGGCTTGGAGTATTCAACGTTGTTCCAGATCCCAACATGGCGCCTCTCCCAGAGGCTCAATCTTATCATCGGGACAATGTACTAGTTTCACCTTGCCCAGAAATCATTAGGGGAACAGCTTCAGCTCCCGACCAAATTTGGGTATTGTTAACCCAGCGCCAATTCCATAAATAGTGGCAAGCTCCACGCATTTAACCAGATCGACTTACTTGGCCTCTGAAGGAAATATGAGTGTGCCTCCACCACAACCTTTTGGAACCATTCATACCACATTCAAGATCATCCACCAACAATTGTCCATCATCAGATGTCGTTTTACGCGGGGCGTGAGTGTACACCCGACGTGCCCGACTCATGGCGGCGCGGTGCTCTATATGCCCCTGGACTAGGTGCCCCTTGCACCACAACACGCTCGGAGGCCAGGGAGATTCCGCTCTATGTGCCCCCTAGACCGGGTGCTCCTTGCACCACAACACACTTGGAGGTCGGGGAGATTCCCAAGGACTGCCTGACTCGACACTTTGTGATGTGAGTGTCAAGTGCAAACTCGATACCACCTCCTAGTATGAGCGCAGGATGCTACGATACAATGCCGGAATGACTCTAATACATTCTTCACTGGCTTGAGTTTTCAACGTTGTTTAGAGGCCCGCGCAACACTTCTCCCAAGAGGCAACCTTATCATTGGGACAATGTATTGATTTCGCCCTACCTTGGCTTCATCAGGGAAACAGCTCCAGCTCCCGACCAGGTTTGGATAGAATTGGCCTAATCCCTCTTCACCGTCAATTACATGAATAGCGACAAGTTCCTCGTATTTAACCGTCGGCCAGTCTTAATTTTTAAGGGAGTATGAACATGTCTCCACCGCAATCTTCTAGAGCCATTCATACCACATTCAAGATCATCTATTGGCAATTGTCCATCATCGGATTCCCCTTTCACACAGGGCGTGACAACATGCATAGAAAGACACAAGTATTTTAAATGAGTAGGATGTAACAATATATATAAAACCACACGTACTTTTTAGATGAGTAACATGTATATTTGAGTAAACCTACTAAACTCATCAAGCCCTAAATAAATCAGCGTGGCGCTAGAATTCATTGATATCTCTATACCATGACAATCTAACAATGTTTCAATTATCTTCCAATCGCTTAAAAAATGAAAAAAAAAATGGTCAAGCTATCTCACAATATATTTCAATTCTCGTCCAATCGCTTTTAGATGAGTAACATTGTATCTCTGGGTAAACCCACTGTTTTAAAAACCGGATCGGACCGGCCGGTTAAACCGGAAACCGGCCATTGACCCGGTCCGATCACACCTATAAAACCGTTTTAGCGGTTAAACCGGTCAAGAACCGGTCAAAATCGGTTAAACCGCTGAAAATCGGCAGAAAAAACGGTTGGAACCGGTCAAACCGTTTTTTATATGCAAAATATTGTGTATGATTCAACTAAATTGGCATAATTATATTAATGATCCATGGAACCTAATAAAGCGATATGAAAATAAATAAATTATGTTCGGTCAATTTTATTTTTTTATTTTTATCTCTTAATAATCTAGACAAATAATTAAGATAGTGATCTATGACTTATATATCACATAACAAAGAATTACATTAATATGTTTAATAGAGTATAAATAAATTAAGCATGTTTATATAATAAATTAATTACTTTTTCAAAATACGAATCAAATTAATATTTATATTAATACATTATATAATATTTCATACTATATAATTAAGAATATTATGTTTTTATTAATACGATTGGACCGGCGGTTGAACCGGTCCGACCGGTTGAACCGTGAACCGGTGAGGAGACCGGTTCGTTCACCGGTCTGATTTTTAAAACATTGGGTAAACCTACAAAACTCATTAAGCCCTAAATAATTCAGCGTGGCGCTAGAATTCATTGTTATCTCTATACTATGACAATCTAACAATATTTCGATTATCATCAAATCGCTTTAAAACAAAAGGAATAAATGGTCAAGCTAAATTACCTTACATTTACAAGCCTATATAACAGCAGACGGTGCTTTTATCAAACATTTTAAAACTAAAAAAATATCCAAGTCCAAACACAGATTCAAAAAAAAAACACACCAAATTATATACAGCTGCTGCAGAAAATCTAACAAATAGTCAGACTAGAGCAATATCACTAATGCCTGAACCAAGGAGAGATTGGTCTAGCGAATAGATCTGGTGAACAACTAGACCTAAATTCTACAATTTCTCAAATTACAATAGCAGGGGTAAATACCATCTCACGTTAGTTTTCTTTTCCCTTTCCAAATGGCAGCGGCCCTAGCAGCAGCTGTATCGTCGCTTTCAGGAGAGTCGGCAACTACAGCCTGTTCCTGCATAACCAGGCCTCGGTTCCTGCACAATTTCCTTATGGGTGTTGTAGGCTGTGATGCTGGAGCTTCTTCGGGCTCTGAGTCAGGTTGAGCATTACTTGCTTTGTCCGCTTCAGTTCTGTGTGGCATTAGTTCCTCTCCATCCGCAACAGAAGACAGCATTGACTGCAAGTTGATATTATGCATTAATTTATTAGATAGATGTGGCATTAGTTCCTCTCCATCCACAACAGAAGAAAAGAAAGATAGATACCTATTACAAATCTAAGACATTGGAAATCTCAAACAAACTTTCAAGTTTAAAATAATAATAATAATTATAATTATTATTATTATTATTATTATTATTATCATCATCATCATCAAGTAGTAGTAGTAAACGCATCAAGTACCTTCCAGTCTCTGAAGTCAAATCTGAACATAAAATGGCTGTAAGTAACCTCCCCAGATTGAATTGCACTGGCACTAGGAGCATTTCTTGGGGCTGAAAGAAGTAATAATCCAAACTAGAGATCAAAAAATAAAGATTGAAGAAAAGGATAAAAAGATGACACAAGCACGAAAACGATACTTACAAACAAGATGACATCCAGAATCATCCACTGATATCTGAGCACGACCGTCTTTTATCAGGAAAGATAGAGCAAATAAGTTTTCCACAGTCTGAGCGAATGATTTTCGATTTAATATTAGATTTTCAAGGTTGACTTTGCGGTTCCTCCTCAGTATATCAAACATAGTGGCCATGTTCTTATCAGTATCTGTTTTTTCCTTATTAGCAGATTCATCAAGCTGCAAAACAAGATATAAAAATTTAATTAGCAGAAGTCTCATTATTTCCGGGGGTGGGAGTGGGGGGTGGGAATTCTCTCCACAAAGCAACAATAATCATATAAATTTGGTGTTTTAATTCACATTATCTATCACTTGCTCTCCAATAAAAATGCAGCAAAAAACAGGCCACTGCAGGATGCACATGAGATGGACATTTTATGCACACAGTATTCTAAACACATACTATAATTACAAATAAAAATCTCTAAAGCCTGATATTAGATGAACCCTGCATCAATTTGTTTTCATCATGAGTCACGATTAAATATCCAATATTACTTCATAACCAGTTTGCGAATTATAGGCAGAAAAAACTTACCGCTTCAGGACGTTCATTTTCTGTCGGTCTCGCACGCTTTTTATGAACCGCATTCTTACGCTGCTTCAATTCAGTGTTCATAGGCCCAACCCTGTAAGACATGACGAAAAACTTAAGTTTTTATACTGTTAATTCAATAAAAGAAAATTGAGAAAGTGTATAATAGATGATTACATCGTAAAACAGCCAGGAGCTCCCCTAAAAACATGAGAGACCGTTCGTCCAATTTCTTTCCAGAGTATCAAACTTGTAGCCTCATCCTGGCTACTGCTCGGTCCACCTCCTACCCCAAAATCCCTAAGAAGACAGCTAACGAACTCTGCAGGTGTCAACCCTTCATTGTTATATGCTTTAACAGAGGTTACCAATGTGTTTGTAATGTCAAACAGGGCTTCAGCGTCTGCTACTTGTTCCCGGGGATTTTGTACTGGAATGAATTAACATAGAAAAAGCAAAGTGTAAGGCAAGATATATGCTAGATCCAAATAGAAAGAGAGAAGCAAAAAACAAAAAGGGAAAACAAATATAATATTATTTATAAAAATATTAGAGTCGTTGATAATTGATAGAAACACTCATGGCAAGATCCTCTACATCCTGGGTCTTCTTTTTCTGTAATCTAGGTATGTTCCTCATATAGCATTCAGAATATCAGGTATAAAAGAACAAATTTGATGATAACTGATATTAAAAAAAAAAAGTCGAATAGAATTACAAAACTATTGTTAATGACCCAATAATTACACAACTCATAATACTACAACTCTGGCAAGACATTGCAAACCATTTTTACATAAAGAAACATTATAACATGTTCATATATAATACTAAAGGAGCCATTTACAAAAGGAAGAGAAAAGTAAGGCGCAACAGAAAAGGTCATTGTAAATGATACCTAGCTGATGCAAGTTATCCACTTCTTCAATCATCGTTTTGAATTTATCTGAATCAACCTTTGACATATCATCTCTTTCATCTGCATAAAGAAAATATAAAATTCATTATACGAGGACTAGTATTAAAATAAAATTTATCTACACAGAGTTCATTTAAGAAAGCACATTGTCATAGACATGATGATAACTTCATTTTTAGACAATGACAAAGAATCAACCTTTGCGTAAGCAACTCCTTCTGTAGTTCGTCATGTAATACAATTTAAAAAGAAAAAGAAAAAAAAAGGAATACTACTCCGTGCTTAATGAAGCAAGCTATCTGACATGTGTTTCAAAATATATTGTTCAAAGCGTTTCTTTAGAATGATTTATCTAATTAAACAAATTATAAATAGATTTCTTACTGATTAATATTCAGAAGCTTCCTGCAAGCACACTCCAAATCAATTTTAAAATAAATTTAATAATATATCAAGTTATTTCGTTCGGCGTAGTTAAAGCTCATTCCTAATCAATTTCAAAATAGATTTAATAATAAATCAAACTCATAAATTTCAAGCTTGGAAGGGGATTCAGCAAAACTTGTTATACTACACTGCAGAAGAAAACGTATTTATCTCCCAACACAACCGCAACTGTTAATAAACCATTAAAACCCTACCAAATGAGAAAAATTCAATTTGGCCAATAATTACAGAAGTAAGAATTCAAGGAGGTCAAAATTACCAAATAAACATTATAATAAACGAACTCAAATTACCGCTAATCCGGTTCTTAAATCTGAGGTACTTCGACCGGAGAACCCTACGTTCAACGGCGCTGTCTTCAGGTCTGCTGTTATCGGTTGTACCTTGTTCTTCATTGATGTTCTGCGCACTGCTCTGAGTAGTGTTGGCTGTACCTTGTTCTTCATTGATGCTCTCTGCGCGGCTCCGAGTAGTGCGGCTGCTACCGTTAATCATCTCCTTCTTAACTGTTCGCACCATTTCGTCGATTATTCATAAAATTAGGGCTCAATTGTTGAGGGGGTGTGGAGAAGACGAAATACTTGTGAAATGAAATTAAAATCCTAAATTGAAGCTAAATTTTGGAGTGACAAGTAGAGAGGAAAGATTGTGAGAAATGAGCAACTGCGAAAATTGAAAACTGTGGAGAAATATATGAAAAGAAAAAAAGGTTTTTCTTTTCGTTTGAAATTTTCGAAACGCGCTATCGCGAGATATTTCATTGTATTTCGATTTTCGAATCAATAACGAGGGTTGTGGGCAGGGGGTGGATTGGTCGAGTGCGGTTGCGTGTAGGATAACTACTGTGAAATCGCGGGAGATGCTTACCTGTAAGACTTTTTGCCCCCGCTAAATAGGGAAAAGATTTTTATTTTTTATTTTTTCCTTTTTGAAAATGTAATCGATTTCATTGGCAATTTGTTAGATGAATGTGAAAATCTATATCTATATATATATAAAAAGACTAGCGTTTCTAAAAATATTTTTCAAGATTTTTCCTGCGGAACGATATGTTAAATATAGTAGTTAGCTTTAATTAATTAAAAAAAATATAAAAGTCATGTATTTATGTTTATATTTAAGTTATTAGTTACATACTTATCAAATTTTAGATATATATATATATTTGGATCATATTTAAATCTTATATATGACTTATATATAGTATATGAATTCACATATATAATTATTTAACTAAAACTTGCCATTAAGATAATCATTACCAAATGTATACATATCTAATTAATTATAGAGTTGATATTGTAAATTAAAGWTAATATRWATAATTATTATCTATCACATTAATTTATATATGACTTGCATATAAATATTTTTAATATATTTATATTTTTATATACAATAAGTAAAATTTTGAATCAAATTATGACAAATTGAGATTAAAATTAATAAATCTTACAAATATCTATAACTATATAATAAGTGAGCAGTATAAAAAACTTTTATTTTTAATATTCTTATCATTATTGAATGCATGGTTACCATTTTTTATATATAGCAAAATTTCTTCCAATGATATTTATATACGACTGGCAAATATTTTTTTTACATTGTTAAGAAATAGCTATAGAATTATGTTCTAATTTATATTTATGCATGAAAAATGCCTTTAACCAAAAAATTTTATAAAAATTTTAACATATCCAAATTGATTAATATTAGTTTCTAATTGATTTGGATTAGGTCCTAAATTAGTTTTTTGTCGTATATTGCATATGACATGTAATTAGATAATTTCAAAATAYAAGATCAATACGAAAWWRTTTATATAATATTTAATTTAAAWTMTTCTAATATCCCAAAATTTCAATATAACTAAAATAAATAATAATTATTAATAMCTTTCATAAATAATTATTTACTTTCTATTAAGTGACCTAATATTTGATTTAGCCTTCATAAATAATTATTTGGTTAAGTGTATGTATGTTTAATCATATTTTAAATAAAAATTAATAATTTAAAATTGTCCTTACATACAATATATTCATCCTATACATCAAAATGGTAAACTAAGAATTATACCCTCCATCAAATATTATTTATTCAAAATTAAATAATATAAAATAACCTTCATAAATAATGAAATATTTTGAATATGGTAAATCCAATTAGATTAATTATATTTATTATCTAAATGGTGAAACTTGAGCAATTTAAAATAGATAATTATTTCATTAAAAAAATTAATCTCCATTAATTATAATTAAATTAAATTAAAAGATTTCCTACATAATCCCTGGTCAACTATAACTTAAAGCTCCCCACCCAAAAAATAAAGTAAATAAATATTACCGTAATCAATTTATTTCTAATGTTCAACTATTTTTTAATGAAAAAATAAATGTAATCAAAAGTTATGTATTGCCGCAAATAACCACTAAAATTCAAATCTTTGTATATATATATATATATAACAATTAAACATTTAGTACATTGTATTCCTTATATGTGTGTCATTCTATTGATAGAGACATAATATAATGAGCAAATAGATTGGTCTTTTAGTTAATATTTATTTATTTGACAATTACAATATATGATGAAAAATAATAAATAGGTATGATTTTATATTTTACAAAGTTGATCATGTTATTTATATTTCTACATAATTAATTGATTGTTCCTTTGATATGGACTTTACGATGTGGATATTGTCTCCTTACAATTAGTAATATTAGCGGATCACCTACATGAAATTACCTCAACAATCTCGAAAATGAAGATTTTCAGTTAAAACCATAAAATAACTTACCGACATGGAAATATAATTTTATGTGATCATTTTTAAGAATAATTGTTATGGGATTTAAATAATATTTAACAAAATACAATCTTTAAGTTACCATAAAACAACTTTAACATTACGTAGATGTACTTTTATGTGATTATTCTTGAAAATAATTATTATGGGTTTTAAATAATTTTTATTAGTTTTGACATTGATTGTATTTTAGGTGTTTTTTTTTTATCCATGCTACTTTAATAGGAGAATAGCTTGAGTGGGTTTAACAACAATTCATTTTAATATTTGTTGAATATCGATTGGTATTGATGGTATTTATTATTTTAGCATAATTGAATTTCTTTTTTCTCCTTAGTGTATTAATTATAATATTTCATGTCCACATATGGATATTACTTAGTATTATAAGCTTTAATTATTGAAAACATAGGCTAATGCAAGAAAATGACTTCTATTTATAATTTAAGATGATTAAACCATTCAAGTATTATGTATGAGATGGTGAATGATTAAGAAGAACTAATTGAAAATTATTTTTATATTTAATATGATTCTTAATAATAATATTTTGATAAATCAAAAAGAATCAAAAAAATACGTAGCAATTAGTATTTTTAGTGATTCTAAATAAGGAAATCAACTACATGGTATCTTTAAAAAAACAACGATGCTTCATTAATTACGTATGCAATTAAATAATTCAATTAATCTATATTATAATAAAAGATCGATCATATCATACACACTATTAATATTACACGATGCATGTGAATAGAAATATGTTAGATGATAATTATATATGAAAATCAATTGAATTA
>BMAC01001068.1:40437-74549 GCA_014905375.1 Phtheirospermum japonicum
AATTATAGTGTTTATTTTAATTTTATAAAAAAATTATATTTTTTAATTTTCAAAATACCGAGGGGACGGAATTCTTCTCGGTAATGCCGAGTGCATTTTTTTACCCTCAATGATATTTATTTTTTCTTTTTTATTTTTCATAATTTGTCGAGGAGTCAAATACCCTCGGTATTACCGAGGGCATTTGATTCCCCTATATACTTTRGAGGGTTTTATATTCCCCTCCGTATTACCGAGGGGAATATACTTTCGCTCGATATATTTCCRCTCGAAAATCCTTCGACATTACCTTCGATAACAGTGAKGATAAATYTTGGCGCCGATTTATTGAAGGTTCTACCGAGGGTGTCGATAACAAAGGTTTAATCCATCGGTAAAAATCTCTCGGTATTACTGAGGGCAAATATGCTTGGTAATCCATTATTTTTTATTTCTTATTTTTTCTTTGTAAGTTTTACTTCATATTTATCATATTTTTAATTTATAATTGCATAAACAATACAAATTMAGARTACTAATAGSCAYAACAATCAAGACATCAAATTTATGATTTATAATGTTGTATGTAAAACTACAAATAGACATACTATTCTACGAGTCACCAATCAAAAGTTGGTGCGAACGACAACTCTACGAATATAATAACAAATATATTATGTACCAAAAAATGTCAAATGATACATAGTGATTTAATTGATTAGAATCAATAATAACACTAATGTTCAATTTATATATTTATGCACCATCAAATCCGTGTATCGCACGGGTATAAAGTACTAGTATATGATAGTTATACGTGATGATATGTGATAAAATTTTAGAGTTTAGGTTTATTTTTTCATTTCAGGGTTTAGTTTTACATTTTAGTGTTTAGTTTTGCATTTCAGGGTTTAATTTTCTATTTTAAGGTTTAGTTTTTCATTTTTTTATTTAATTTTTCATTTTAGCGTCTCAACAAAAATCTATCATTCTATCAGTTATATGTGATGATATTCAGTTTCGGTGTTTAATATTTTATTTTAGGATTTGGTCTTCCATTTTTAGGGTTTAATTTTTCATTTTAGGTTTATATTTTTTATTTTAGGATTTTAAATTTTAAATTTAGAATTTTAATTATTTGTGATGGTATGTATCAATTATAATGATGATATATGTCAATTATATGCAATAATAAATTAAATTACTGAGTTGCACCCATGTGCATGGTATAATGACTCGATTTTATTAATCACTCAGTGAAATAAATTTGTTACCTTTGCAAGAGTATAAACAACTCGATTTGTTAACCTTTTAATAAACACACACGACCCTCAGTGTCGACTCTTTAAAAATATTAACACAATCATCAATAATACATCCAAAATAATAATTACTATAAGAAACTATTATAATAGTTTAATAGCACCCGGTGAATACCACTTTACCATGTAATCTTTCCTCTATCCAACTAAGAGTTTCACTTACTCCCATCACCTCAACTAGCCCCGAATCAGCAAGGCCAAAATAATCCCTCACGACTTGCCCATATCCAGTTTTACCCGCTTGGTGGAAGATTGCTTCATCGACATTACATTTAAGCTCTTCTAACTTCGATTTGCTCCAAGTAATAGCACCATCACACATTTTAATACGTCAATCCAAAACCTCAACTTTGTTGTGCTGTTTCCCATTGCAATGAGTTTATTTTTCTTTTAGTAAACCCAACAAGGATTTTATACTACATGAAAATAACTTTAGAAAATACAAATAACAAAACGTGTTGTTATAATAATAATAATAATAATAATAATAATAATAATAATAATAATAATAATAATAATAATAATAAGAAGAAGAAGAAGAAGAAGAAGAAGAAGAAGAAGAAGAAGATAAAAGGTTGAGGTTTCACCCAATCCCATGCCTGGTCACATGATTTATCAGAACATTTTTTTCTATTACTCCTATTATTTTCTAACAAAATTAAAAAACTGAATAGAATTATTTGATAATAGTGATTTATGAGATAATATTGAAACTATACATATAAAGATGAATAATCCACCACTTTTGTTAATAGTGTTAACTATTAGTGGTGAGATGTTGCATTGGAGCATTTCGGGGTACATTTTGCTGCTTGTGGTATCTCCTAGGCTAATGTGTCGAAATTTATGAGATAAGATTGAAAATATATGAAATCCACCACTTTTGTTAATAGGATTAACTATTAGTAATGAGGTGTCGCATGGGAGCATTCTGGGATACATGTGGCAGCTTGTGGTATCTCATAGGCTGAGGTGTCGAATTGTGGTTTGTTGTGATCTATTTTGCGACAAAACTAATTTTTTCATGAGGTATAAATAACAACTTTTTAATCTATTTTAGTTATTATAATTTGTAGATTGGTCTCATTTTTCATCCTGAAGAATCTCACATAATCTCACATAATCTCTCCTTATACACACATTTCTCATTCCGAAAAAATCATCAAAAAACAGATCTTTTTAGCTATGATAATTCCATTTTTCAAAATTATGTTGATAGATCATAAAAATACTCTGGTAATGAATATTGTTTGAATTGTTTCCTCAGATCCATAATTTTTTTAATGATCCGTAATTTTCCCCATCCGTAATTTTTTCGGATCTGTTTTTTTTATGATCTGTGATTCTCATTTTTTTTTTGTTTTTGGATCTGTTTTTTCTCATTTTTTCTATATGGATTTGTTATTTACCGATCTGTTTCTCTTTCTCTTTTTTTTTTTTGTTTTTGGATCTGTTTTTTCTCTCTTTTTTCCAGATCTGTTATTGTTTATATTTTCAAAACAGATTCACAGCTTTTTTTTTAGGGTTGCTTTCGGATCTATTTTTTCTAAAATTCGTGATTTCTTCAAGGTGTCATCAGTTACTTTTTTCAAGGTGTCATTGGATCCATTGTTTTCTAAAATCAGATAGGAACTTTTTTTATATCTATTTTAGTTGGTTTAGGGTTAATCATCTTTTGAGCGCCGCTCTCATTTTTTTCAGCCATCAAACAGATCTTGGTAATTATGTCCATTTTTTCTCCGCCCATTTTCTTCACAACAAAAAAATAAAATCACAAAGCCAAATATCTCTTTCCAGAGAATTACAAAGCTAGAAGACATAAAAATTTATCTGCCCAGTTTTTCTTCGATTTTTTTTTCTTTTTTGCAGGGATTGGAATTTAGTCGCCGAAATCATATTGCTTCTAAAATCATATTGTCATCTACCCAAATCCGTTCACCAGTTTCTTCTGCAACTACAACTCATAGGGATTGAAATTCAGTCAAAATTATTTTTGGTAATTGTTCGATTTGTTCAATGTTCCCTTTTTGTTCTATTTTTTTGATATTAATTTCATAATTTCTTAGTGTACTCTATAATTGTTCGATTAAGAATAAATTTTACGAACCATTCAGTAATTTGTTTTGTGAGGTAAATTTTGTTGAATTTCGATCCACCAGAAATTAAGAATAACCTTAAAAAGGTTTCCATTTGGTTTTTGAGTTTTGTTTTGTGGACTATTAACTTTTTGATGAAGATTGTTTATTCCGTGAAATAAAGTTTAAGATTAGTTTATTTTTGGGTCATAAACTGTCAATTAGATAACTTTAATTAGTTATTTTTGTCAAAACTAAGGTTGCTTTTGGATCGATATTTTATTCTCATGACTAAGCTAAGGATTCGATTAAAGTAGTTTTGATTCTTTATGAATTCCAATTTGTAGTTATTGGACAAATATTTTTGAATGGATTTCATATTTTATTATCGAAGGAGCACATTACAGCCCTCCTTTTTTGAATGGATTTCGAAATTATTGATTTTTGATAAATTTGATAATTTTTGTTTGCCATAATTAATCGTTTGTTCTGTTCGATTTTGTTGGTCGAGTTGTTTTTTTTATTGTGTTTCTGCAACTATGATGATTCCGACATTTATGTTTTTTGGGCTGTTTTTTTTTAGTTTTTTGAAACAGAATTGTTGTTTTATTTTATTTGGATTTTTGAAACAAAATTATTATTTATAATCGTTGTCATCGCAGTTTGATGGCGGGGGATTTAGGGCTGCATTAATAGAATGGCGGGGCTCCAATCGGGGTGATGGTTAACTCGGGCCCATCTCGGCTTGATGCATTGAACGTTTAACGTTTGTGAGTTGATAGGTTTCAGTCCTTCTAAATTATATCCATACTTGTTCCGACTTTTTCCAAATTTATTATTCATAGTAAGCGGTTTGTAATCTACCGCAATTTTTGTTTCTTCTTGTTCTTATGTTTGTATTTTGTTGGATTTGTTTTTACGAAAGTTTCACACTCACTCGATTATACCTTTTATTTTGGGATATTTATTTCTAATTTCTTCATTTCTTATATTGGATCTTTATACACACACACACACACACACATACACACACTATTATTTGCCTTTATTCTTTCCATTTTTCTGTTTCTAAAAAATATTTTTGAACTTTTTTCGTGAAGTTGAAAAAAGAATAAGTACCGAAATTAAATATTTGTGTAAATCTTTGGGTTACAAATGTATAGGCAAAGTGCAGATTTTTATATTTTTCTGGAAAAACAACTTTGTTGAAAGATTATCATTTTTTTTAATTGTTTTATGAAGCTTCATCTATCGGTAATTGACAATATGAAGTGAAACTTTAGACTTGGCTACATTATGAAAGATAGCATCAATATGTTTTTTTTCAAGTTGTGGCGCTGGCAGTTCAAAAATCGAAGTCAGAATTAAATGCTTTGAACAATATTTTTCAGAATTAGCGTGCATCTGAGTTTTTGTTTGCCAAGTTATTAATGTCGGGTTTTGTATGCATATGTGTTGCTTTCTATATGCTCTCTGTTGCCCGACCCAAACCCGGACGATCCACTTGTGCCCGAGATAGCTCATGCATACAAAACTGATAAAGCCAAGTACGAGACCACTGCTCGGGCCTGGACTCAAAAGTATGCCATGGGTTGAAACCATCTTAGTTCTCGCAGTTGGGACCAAGTTCGCAGTTTTAATATTATTCTCTGCTCGTGGTAATAATAAAAATGATGAAAGTACGAACTTAATATTTTGTCTGAAGTTTTATGGTCATTTGATTTAATTTAATGTGTCGTGGTCTTTGGAAAAGGTTGGAACATTTTTTACTGCCTTGGATTAGAAATGGCTCTTTATCTTATCTATGATGACTTTGTTTTGTCAATAATTTTTAAGCTTTTTTTCCCCCATTTTTTTTTATTGTGGCTATTCGAAACGCTTTATGATAAACTTGTTACATTTTTAAATAGAAATTGTCATATAATATATGGAGAATTATACTACACATGAATTCTAGATGATATTTTTAAAAATAATATAAACAGTTCCTTATGTACACTAAACATAAAATATACTTGAAAAATTTTGTCATAATTCCTACATTCTTTCTTCATTTCTTCATCTGAAAAAATCAATAGATGTAAACATTTGATGATTTTTTTTTTCTCGCTTCTCTTATTCTTAATTAACAATTCGATTTTGTAAAAGAATTCGTTGTGGAAATTATTCTAGCTGGAGCTCGCCTCCTTCATCATAAGTAACTCAATTTTAAATAGAATACTCGAAATTATTAAAATATCACTTATTTGAATGTTATAAATTTTCTTTTTTAAAAAAAAGCGAGGGGTTGAAGTGATGGAAATATTTAGGAATAATTTGATAATCTAATTCAGTGGGTCAATACATTGCTATGGACGCGGCTAAGTGGAACGATGATATTTCTGCTTCTTTTATGTGCTTCACAATTTCAAAGGTTCATTAGGTCAATTTATAGTTACAAGTGTATGCCTTTTGGTTATATATTATTTGGATTTTTGGGTTTAAATTCGATCATATTGTTGTTAGCTTTTTCCTTTTTCCTTTTGATTTTTATCAAGTTCTTGGTTTGTGAATAAAGGAGTTCTAGATAGTGGTATGTGTAATATTAGTAATAAATTCTTTTATTTTATTTTTCTTTGGATTTTGGTTGCTGCTATGAACAAGAATTTTATTCATTGAAATTTCCATCCATTGAAAATATTTCTAATTTAGGAATGGAAGCAAACTCCATAAATTTGTATATTTACTTTCTCAATTTAATAGTTTTTTGTTTTTCTTTTATAAATTTTATATTTTTATGTATTTTTTATACATGCCCACGCAATCGCGGGTTTTGCACTAGTATAAACTTATTACTCTTAGTTATTTTATTTTTTGCAATTAACTTGAATACATATATTTTTAGCCATTTCTAAAAACATTGATAGGATGGAATTGGGTCAATTGCCGATTGTTACTGCCTTGTTGATTCAAGCCTGATAGGAATTTAGTTCCGCTAATTTTGTCATATCGGTTGGTTTTGTTTTATTAAGTGTTATTTGCCCTTTTGGACACTTGAGTTAGTTAGAATGTTTAGTTGATTAATCTAGCAAGTAATTAGAGTTTAAGTCTTTTATTAGTCTTTATCTACTTGATATATTAAGATAATTATCTAAACCTTATTTTATGGAACTAGGAATCTTTCAAGGAAGTTGGAGTATATATCACTTAGCTTTTGATGAAGATATAGCAAGGAGGAGAGGAGGAGAAAAACATAAAGCTTACTCTAGCATACATAATCGTCGCTCATTGTTTGAGAGTTCTTCAAGATTGTGCTTGATCAAACTTGAAGATTTTACGAGTGATCCAAGAACTATTCAGAACAACTAGCTCATTTAGGAGTTTTTAATTATTATTAGATACAATTATTTTATGATTTGTAAAATAATTTCATCATTTATAGTAATATCATTTATGGCCTGAGGCCATGCTCTATAGGTTTATTAACTCATAGATAAAAATTATTTCTACGTGTCTTTATTATTTTTCCCAGATATACAAAGATGTTAGTAAGGATGTTTCAACATCGTAACTAACATCTGTGTTCCATTTATATTTATGCAAGTTTCTGAGACCTTCGAAACTTGCAATTGGTATCAGAGCCATCACTTGACATTACTAAGTGCTGATCCTATATTTTTTTTAAGAAAAACGATGGATAGTATCATGAATACTGCAATCCGACCACCTGTGTTGGATGGGACAAACTATGCGATCTGGAAAGTAAGAATGCATGCCTACATCAAAACTATGGATGAAAGATCGTCGCGTGCAATCCTAGTTGGCTGGGAGGCTCCCAGGCTAGAAGATCCGGATGGAGACATTATCTTAAAAAATAAGATCGATTGGACGACTGAGTAACTTGCTATATATAATGCAAACACCAAAGCATTGAACGCTCTCTACTGCTTTGTTTATGTCTCTCTGTTCAAAATCATTTCAAATCTTCAGACTGCAAAAGAAGATGCCTTACAACTCTTTTGTGAAGGTTCAAAAGGAGTTCAAAGAACGAAACTAAGAATGCTTTCGGCTCAATTTGAAGTACTAAGCATGGAAGAAAGTAAAACCATTGTCGGATATAGTGCCAAACTCCTCGATATCGCAAATGAATGCCAATCACTAGGTGCCTCCATCTCTAATGAAAGGCTTGTGAGCAAATTCTTGCTCTCTGTAACTGGAAAGTTCAACATGAAGATAACGGCTATTGAAGAAGCCAAGGACACTTACACCATGAGTTTTGACGAACTCGTTAGATCTCGAAAAATGTACGAGATGGAACTAAATATCAAACAACCAAAAGATAGAAGTATTGCTCTAATCTCTGTTCCTACCTTTGAAGATGAAGATTTTGATCTTGCAGCCCTTGCACATGAAGTTGATACTGATGAGTTGGATGAAGATGGAATTGCTATCATCACTAGAAAGTTCAGTGACTTTCTAAAGAAGAAGAAGAACTCAAGAAAGTCTTTTAATTGACACATTAAATCCTCATCAGAACCCACCACTCTAAGACCATTGGGTCAATCCAGAAACAAGTTCCAAAGAAGGGATTAACTCCCACAAGTGTCAAGTCCAAACACCGAAATCAATAAATCACCAAGGATTTGGATAATGTTCTGTGTCATGAGTGCAGAGGTTTTAGACATTACAAGCACGAATGTGCCAACACCAAGCAAAAGAGAAACCTAATTGCCATGAGTGATGGAGAAGATGAGGAAGAATCAAAAGAAACTGAAGAGGTTTCCGCCATGAATATTTATGTTATCTGGGATGACACTGACAATGTGAATAACATTTGGTGTCTTAACTCATTCACCGTTAAAGATATAGATGATAATGAGGATTTTGGCGCCACCTACGAAGAACTTTATAAAAATTGGTGCAAAGTGGTTCAAAAAGTCAAGATTCTCTCTAAGAAAAATGAGAGACTCACATGCACGGACAAACAAAACAAACTCTTGTCTTACGTCTAGAAGATCTTCTAAACAAACGTGAAGAAGAACTTGATAGAGCAAGGTCAGAACTCTCAACAACTCTACTGACCCTAAAGAAACTTAACACAGGCATGACCAAACTTGATGAGATCCTATCTATTGGATCTATGATAAAACACGGGAGAGGATTTGAGGCCCCTATTTCCGTCAGGTAAGGTGACAAGTCTATAGAGGGATCTGTTTCGGTCAAAAATTCCAAACGTCGAAGATGTACCTATGTGTGTCATCATCGCTTAAAACCAGGACACGTCAGACCATTCTGTAAAGAGCTCAAGTTAGAGAGGGCACCTGCCTCCAAAAATAAGACAGTGCCAGAGAACATGTGCTCAAACACAAGGACTAACACTGCTCGCAAATCCAGAACGGTGTGGGTAAGAAAGGTTCATACTCAATGTAATATGATTTACTTCTCCCTCAAGTCCAGTGTTAAAGGATCCTGGTACTTTGATAGTGGGTGTTTCAGGCACATCGTGAGACCTGTTGAATACTTGACTGACATTATCCAACACAATGTTGTAAAGTTCAATACAGTGGTGGTGCACATGGACAGATTGTTGGAAAAGGTACCCTAAAATGTTGAAGGACTGGCCAAACTTCAGAACGTGCTGCTGGTTAAAGGATTGGCCGCAAATCTTATAAGCATTAGTCGATTATGCGATGATGATCTCCATGTAGAATTCAGATGAGATTCGTGTGAAGTATATAACAACACTAATCAATACATTCTCACTGGCACACTAACCACCAACAACTGCTACAAAGTAAACATCAAAATATTGTGCCAAAGCATACAAACTTCAGAATCTGAGTTGTGGCATCGAAAGATGCGGCATGTTAACTATAAAATGATGGGGAAACTGGTCAAGTCTGATGCTGTAAGAGGTATTCCTGAACTAGTAATAAATAATCCATCTGTCTATGGTGCCTGTCAAAAAGGAAAGCAAACCAGAGTGTCTCATCTTGTGATCCAACTTCAACACCTCTCGCTGTCTGGAACTCCTCCACATGGATCCCATGGGTCCAATTGAGGTATAAAGTGGTAAGAAATACTCATTTGTTATTGTTGATGATTTTTCCCGATTTAGTTAGATTGAGTTTCTTCATGAAAAATCTGAAACCTTTGAAAGCTTTCAAAAATTTTCCAAACATGTAGTAACAAATATTGTTTGCAAATCGCCAGATTAGGATAGATCATGGTAAATATTTTGATAACTCGTTTTAAAAATTTTATGTGACAAATATGGGATCTCCCATGAGTTCTATTCTCCCATTACACCCCAATAAAATGTTATAATCGAGCGTAAAAACCGATCTTTACAAGAAATAGAACGGACCATGTTAATCTCCAAAATTTTGTCAAAAAGGTTTTGGGCTGAAGCTCTTAATACTGCTTGTCACATCTCAAATCGAGTCTACTTTATGGTTGGTACTGTGAAACTCCCTACGAAATCCTCGTTAGAAAGAAACCAAACCTTAAGTATTTTTATGTTTTTTGTTGTGTGTGCTATGTTTTGAATGACAGGTCCTACTTGTCAAAGTTTGACTCAAAAAGTGAGAAGTGTGTGTTTTTGGGGTATCCATCAATATTCATGCATATAGGGTGTTTAATCTTAGAACTCATATTTTGCTTGAGTCTGTGAATGTCAGGTTTGATGATTTAATGGATATCTCTGGCAACTCAGTTGAGGATGATGTGGTTGATCTTGTTTGAAGTCCATAGTCTAATTCTTCACCCACCTCAAGAGAATATTCTAGCACAACACCTGATGTCTCTGAAAATGTTGCAACACCACAACCAACATCGCAGACCCATGCAAATTATGATGAAAAACCCTCTGAATCTGAAGAGGATCAGGATGATGCAGAAGTATCAGTGGCCTCTGATCAAATTGATAAGGACATTCACTCCAAAATACAAAGGAATCACCCCTCATCTCAAGTTATTGGAGTCTTGAACGAAATAAGTACTCGGAAGAAGCAGATTAACTTCAAGAAAATGGTAAAACTGGTATGTATGGCATTCTGCTGTTGACTAACCAAAAAATCTTGTTTTGTGTCTTCTGCAGAGCTTAAGAAAGTGTAATAAGCTCTTAGAGATGAGTTCTAGATAAATTCAATGCAAGAAAAACTTGATCAGTTTGCCTAAAATGACGTATGGGACTTGGTACCGCGACCAAGCACAATGAGACGTCATTGGGACAAGGTGGGTCTTCAAACTGATGAATTAGATAACATTGTGCAAATTAAATCCAGACTTGTGGCTCAGGGTTTTACCCAATTTGAAGGTATAGATTTTGATGAAACATTTGCCCCTGTAGCAAAGATTGAGTCAATTAGATTACTTCTCGTAATTGCTTATCATTTGAACATTACTCTTTCACCAAATGAATATAAAAGCGCCTTTTTGAATGGTGTTTTAAATGAGGAAGCATATATTGAGAAGCCTAGAGGTTTTGAAGATGCTCATAAACCTCATTATGTTTACAAATTAAAAAGGGCCCTTTATAGCCTTAAGAAAACCCCTAGAGCTTGGTATGATAGGTTGACTCAACTTCTTCTTCAAGTGAATTTTAAACGTGGTGAAGTTGATAAAAGATAGTTCATTTTCAAAATCAAACACGAGATACTAATTTCTCAATGGAAGTCTACCACCTTTGGTTCAACTTGTGACAAACTTTTGAGAGACTTTGTGAAAAGAATGTCTACCACCTTTGAATTGAATATGGAAGGTGAGTTATCTTTTTTCTTAGGACTACAAATTAGACAGTATAGCAATGGAAGTTTTGTGTCTCAAGCTAAGTATGCCAAAAATCTTGTGAAGCGATCTGGTCTGGAAAATGTTAAGCACATGAAAACACCCATGGGGTCAAGTCAGAAACTGTCTAGAGATGATGTTAATGAAAGTATTGATCACACAGTGTATATGAGCATGATAGACAGTCTTTTGTATTTAATTGCAAGTCGACCTGACATCATGTGTAGTGTGTGTCTATGTGCTCGTTATCAGTCAAATCCTAAAGAAAGTCACTTAAAAGGCACTGAAACGCATAATTAGGTATATAGCTGGCACCTACAATTTAGGAATTTGGTACACTAAGGATACTAATTCAATCTTGTTGGATACTCTGATTTCAATTGGGCAGGTGATGCTGATGATAGGAAAAGTATGACTGAGTTTTTTTTATCTAGGAAATAATCTTGTCTCATGGTATAGCAAAAAAGAAAATTGTGTGTTCTTGTCAACAGCTGAAGCCGAATATGTAGCTGCTGGTAGTGCATGTGACTGCTCTGGATGAAATAAATGATAGAGGAGTATGGGCTACAAAGTGATGTTCTCAATGTCATGTGTGATAATTCAAGTGCCACTGACATCTCAAAAAATTCCAGTACAACACTCTCGAACAAAACACATAGACATCACACACCATTTCATTCAAGATTTAGTTGAGAGAAATATTGTGAGTATTGAGCATATTGGAACTGAACATCAACTTGCTAGCATATTCACGAAAGCATTAGACTATGAGGGATTTTCCATATTAAGGAAATCTCTTGGCTTATGTGTTATTTAATACAATTGGATATGCTACAGCATCCCTAGCAACATCAGCTGCAACATACTTTTTCGACATGCATTTTTTTTCTTTTTCTTTTCATAACACATATTAGAGTTTGCATTACTCACAACTGCACGAATATATTGTGTTTCAAGTGTGATGTCAAATGGGTCTAAATAATTCAAAACGGAAAATTATGGGATGACTCTCGCAAAAACATGTGTTTCTATCGGTGCGCTTAAAAATTAATGAACAGTGGTTTGAAGGATGTCCCAACCATCTATCTATGGATGAAGATATGTCATGCTAATTATGAAACATTTCAAGAATCATACTCTTTAATTATTCTTATACTGGTTGAGTGGAGGTTACATTACTCCCGAACATAAAAAAATCCTCAAACATATAAATGACATAGTCATTGACCGAGTTAAGGATTGTCAACTCATTGACTTTGTTGATTGAATATAAGCACCAATGCCATTACACAAGGACCAACATCCTACTGCAGTTGCAAATTTTACATGTTTTTCTGTTTATTAAGTCATTCTTTTAGGCATACAATTAGGACATGCATGTTTGGTGAATTTTGATCTTATAGTTCCTACAAATGAAGATATGCTCATAACTATAGTCAGTTTTTTCTCTTGCTCAAATCTCATTATATTTTATTATCTTATTATCCAGTGGGTTATCATCGTGATGTTGTAGATAAGAAGTGTTTATGCGCTTGCTTGAATCGAGTCAGTTTGGGTCTAGTGTTAGTGGGTTATTTATTAAGGGGGAGTGGGCTTGGGCACCTCCGTTTTATTAGGCCTATATTGGCATTTTTCTTTTGTTAATTTTTTTCCACTAACACACTAACCAAACAGTTGAGTTCTTTTGTGATATAAAGGTGTCAGATTGTTCTCCTGCTTGTCAGAGCAATTTCACAGAAGAAACTTCTTAAATTCAGCAAGCCATTTTTTATTTTTTTAAAATGAGTCCAAAGAAAGGGAA
The DNA here is from genome assembly GCA_014905375.1 of Phtheirospermum japonicum. NCBI lineage: Eukaryota > Viridiplantae > Streptophyta > Magnoliopsida > Lamiales > Orobanchaceae > Phtheirospermum > Phtheirospermum japonicum. Next base: position 53,382 of record BMAC01001068.1, read on the forward strand.
TTCCTACAAGAAATCCACCCCTTCGCTACCAAGACGGTGATAACGCCAGACACCAGTGTTGATTCTGGTTCACTTCCGAGATACATGCCTCTCGATATTCATAGCGAGACTACCGTTGAAACTGATGTTGGTGGATCTGCCTCAACACCATGCCCTAATTATGAGAATTCAACAACTCCTACTGAAGCACCTCTTTCCAATCCGATGGCTGACCTAGATCTGGTTCCAGGCTCAAATCCGACTGAACCACTTGCCAAAATTTTCTAGGGAACCCGGGCAATGAAATCGACATTGATAATCTGCCAAGTTTGAAGTTCATTGTTGAGACATTTGGGAGAATCGGGAACCCACTGCTGAAAAGATCAAAGCGTCTTCGAGGAGTAGAGCCTGGATACCTGCCAGAGGCAATCCCAAAGAGCCAGACAAGCGGCAGTCAGCGGGTTCCATTAGAGAGCATGTCCTTTGTGGATGAAGGAGTGGTATATGGTACAGACAGTGATGACTCCAACTATGCTCCTTAGAAAGGATCAATTGCAGCCAAGCAAGAAATTCCCACAACTTCTTTTTTTCACCTACTCCGAAGATGAACAAGTGAGCCAGTTTAGGGCAAAATATCACCGGCTAACTCCTCAGAATATGGTGGCACCTGATGCTGAACCAGAGGAGACTGTAGGAGAAGAGCTGTAGTCTGATGAAGATGTTCCCTTGCCGTCTATGCTGCTAAAATTGCGAAAGTCTAAGAAACCTGCACAAGCTGCTTCAATATATGTGCCCTCTGCATCGGTGAATCCAAGTTCACCTACTGCAGACTCTCCCTCAAGCTCGAGTAAGTCCTCTAAGAGGACTATCTCAACTTAAGAGACTCGTGTTAGTGAAAATGCTAGCACACCACTGCCATATAAGGATTCGGAGCTGCCAAGTGCACTTCCTGCTGCTCCAACCATCACCACCAGCCTCTCTTCCAAAAGCTCCACCTCATCAGACAAGTCTGATGATGATGATTTTGAGGCTGGTCAAGAGGATCTTGAAGAAGCTGCCGGTGATGACCTGATGAAGGTGGGAGATGAATCAAACAACATTGACTTGGAGGATGACTCTAATGATGAGGAGTTTGAGGTAAGTAAAGCTTTCGCACCACTGTGACAACTGCTATGTCGTGCCTAAGGGAGGATATTCTTGAATTCTATGCCAATATGCTTCCCTCGATATCGAACCAATTGTATGAGAATTACGGCAAAGTTTTTGTTAGAGAAAAGGTTTTATTCATTCACTCCTTCTGTCATCAATAATTTTTTCGGGACTGAGTACTATGAGGAAGGAGTCACCGTGGACGACTTTGATGAGGTGGCCAAATTCATCACTGGTGGAAGAGTACCAAAGTAGCCCAAACGTTTTCTTTGCTCTCATCTGACCTTCTTGTACTCTATCCTTCATAAGGTGGCGGTGTGCAACTAAGCCTGACCTCAGGGACGCGCTCTGTTTATATAGGATCGGGTATGTGGTTCAATTTTGGGCAGATTATGTTCGATTGTGTGACCAAGTTTACTGATACGGCTACCAAAGTCGGCCTACCTTTTCCCTCTCTTATCTACTCGATTTTGGCTGATTAGGGGTTGTAGAGATATGGTGAGGAACATTTCAATGGAAAGCCTAGTTTCTTTGGGCTTAGCCATAAGCATTTTGAAGGACCATATCGCATTATAGATCTGCCTTTGGAGTTTTCTGATGATGAGGACCAGGGTGCTGCCTCAGCTCAGGATGTTGGTCCCAATGGCACTGACACAGCGACTAACACGCTTACCTCTATCCCCATTGTTGTTTGTGATTTACAGGTGCATCTGAGCTTAATTTATCAGCAAATTAGAGGAGCCCAGACCCATCTTGATGGACTGATGACTTTGCGGGCTTTCTACACGAAGACTCTCCTTTTGCATTCTGGTCAAAAGGGGGAGAAGACGAAGGCAAGAAGCGGGCTGCAGCAGACAAAGGAAAAGGCAAGAAGAAGGTGGTCGGTGACGTTGATGGTGCTGATGAGGCTCTCATAACCATCCCACGGCGGTCGATGAGGAATCGGGCTCATAGATACCTGAACAAGCGACAATGCTGGACAATGTTGTATTTTTATCTTATGTTTTGTTTGAATTATTCGGATGATACTTTTAAACTTGTGTTTGGCTGAAGTTGTTTTCGGATATTTGCATGATTAATCGTTTGCTTATGTTATTCTATTTTTGTTATTACCTTTGTTACTATCATTCGCACTAGCATTGTGGCAGCCATCTACTATTCAGGGAGAGTTTATAGCCATGAGAATTGCTTAAAGCGGTTTTTGTCCAAAAAGGCAAAAGGGGGGAATTGATAGGAATTTAGTTTCGCTGATTTTGTCCTATCGATTGGTTTTGTTTATTAATTATTATTTGCCCTTCTGGACACTTGAGTTAGTTAGAATGTTTAGTTGATTAATCTAACAAATAATTAGAGTCCTTTATCTAAGTAATTCTTTTATTAATCTTTATCTACTTGATATCTCAAGATAATTATCTAAGCCTTGTTTTATGGAACTAGAACTATTTCAAGGAAGTAACCTTGTTTTATGGAACTAGAACTCTTTCAAGGAAGTTGGAGTATTAATACCACTCGGCTTTTGATGAAGATATAGCAAGGAGAGGACGAGAAAAATAGAAAACTTACTCTAGCATACATAAACGTTACCCATTGTTTGAGAGTTTTTCAAGATTGTGTTTGATCAAGATTGAAGATTTTACGAGCAATTCAAGAACTGTTCAAAACGACTAGCTCATTGAAGAGTTTTTAATTTATTACTAGATACAATTCTTTTGTGGTTTGTAAAACAATTTCATCAATTCTACTAATATCATTTCTGACCTAAGGCCATGCTCTATGAGTTTATTTAACTCATAGACAAAAATTATTTTTACGTGTTCTTTATAATTTTTCCCAAATATAAAAAATGTTATTAAGAATGTTTCAACATCGTAACTATCATCTCTATCATCTCTGTTCCATTTACATTTATGCAAATTTTTAAGACCTTCAAAACTTTCAAAGTCGTTACTGTGCCATTTCAATTCAACCCAAATCAATAATCTCGTCTCAAGATTCAACCCAAAACAATAGTCTCGCCTCAAGAAGTTTAGCCGTTGCACTTTTAAAAATTCAAACTTTGCCTTCTCAACTAAATTACTTGTTACACTTCCAAAACCAGGACCAATTGTCATGTAAAATGCCATTGTTTATTTATGTTTTCATTGGGAAATTTGTTTGTGGAACAAAAATATCAGCACAAAAACAGAGAAATACACACATTTTTACCCAATTGATGTTATCTCCGAGCAGAAAATATGCCTGCATCGCATGGATTAATGAATATATAAGCTCGACAATATTCCCCCCAAAATTGCAAGCACATTGTACCACCAACAAATATATTAAGCAGCACCAAAAAACCACTTGCAAGAATACTACACTAAAACCCTACTCCTACACGTGACAAAATAAATATATCCCCTCCTTAAAAATCTACATTATACATTTGGTGCTATATATATATATATATATATATACCCTCAGGCCATTCTCATTTTTTCACCTTTCCCAACAGCAAAATCATCCCATCATTCATAAATCACCTTTCGCCCGTTCTATTATATTCCCGACAGCACATCACTCATTTATCCCAGCCTTGAGTAAATCGATACTTTCATCGACCGGAAGCTTCTTTCCCCGAGATTTAGCCATTAAAAAAATGTGGCCACTCTCTGACCCGGAACCGTGAAATGACTTTCCTGTTCGCGTAATTGAGTTTTCAACCTATGTCCGTAAATTCAGGTAATATTGAAAAATCTTCCAATTCGGATGTTAAATCTAAGCCAGAGTCAAATGTTACCATTCCTAAAGTGCCCAAGCAATCAACTTCACCATCCATATCGAGCAGCCAATCAGATTCAAGCATTCCAACTTCGGAAAAGCAGGACGACGAATCATCGAAACCCAACGTGGGGTCCATTGTCATTGCTGCCGTTTGTTGGAACACTTCACGAGCAGTTAAAGAATACAGTTCTGTTTGTTCTTTACTTGGTCGTCTCGATTTCGATTTAGAAGGCTTTAACAAGTCTGACTGAGGGACCTTGTGCTTCCCCAGATTAAGTGGTTCCCCAACTGAACAGCTTTCCGAATGCATTCCTGATGCACTTCTGCAATCAACAGGAAAAACTATCAGAATTGCATGCTGAAAGCTAAAATACGCAGAACTACTTTTTTAAGCCTGCTCATGAACCAAATTCAAGCATAACGATATCCGGCTCGTTAGTGGTCCGCGAGCAGGCTCGTTATTAAGTTCGTATAAATTAAACTAATTGTTTGGTTTTGATTTTAATTCTCTATGCATGATCCTGTGATAAATATAGAAAATTTAATTTGTTTAAAGATTCTTGTAGATATATTATGTAGTTTAAACGTATTATAGTGGAAAATAATTTAATTAATATTTGTTGAGCTTGTTTAGGCTCGAAAAAGCTCGTGAGCCTCAATATATTCAATAAAAAAAAGCTCGAGCTCAACTCGATAGTTAACAAGCCAAGCTCAAACTCTCCAAAGCTCGGCTTGGTTCGGATCGGTTCGATTGCAGCCCACATATAGAGTGATGATATACATGATCTACTTCTGAAAATCTGAATATGCAAGAGCTCATACCTGAATTGGCTCGTAATTAAACCACGGGCAGATTTGAAATGGCGTTCTTCTCCAGCCTGAGTCTTCAAAGATAGAGGTGGGTCCGGCCCAAGAATTGAGACATTGACGACAGACGGAAGGGGTAAAATCTCATCCCGTTCTCCCCGAACTTCAAGGGTAACGTCCAACCGCTCTTTTGCCACTAACAGTTCCTCTTTTTGGTTAGAGACGGATAATTTGTCGTGATTTTGACGAATGCAGTCAAAATCCAGAGCAGCAGCTACTAATTTTCCACAGTGATGCAAATTAGTAAATTCCAGGCTTTCTGGTCTTTTCCCCAACAACTTGTGATGGTTGTTTCTAGAACCTGACAGCTTCAAAGAAGGATAAAATCCAGTTTCCGAAGATGGATCGTTGTTCCTATGTCTGGAGCGTGATCTATCCCTCCAAGCAGCAGTAAGCAGAGACAGGAAATGCTTTTGAAGAAGCGTTTCATGATCTGGTAGTTCAGATGTAATGCCGAGCAACACCCGGGTATTATCCTAATGCATGAAAATACTATGAGTCAATAGAAAGATACAAAAAATTGAAGCCTATCAATTACCAAAAATGCAAAGCCACAATCATTACAACATAAAATACAAGTTAATATCCCAGGGAATTGTTGGGAGCTTCCCAGATAGCCACAACCTTTACACTATAAACGAGGCGAAACAGCTGCATAATTTTTGAATAAATAAATAAATAAGTGTGACTTAAGAGAGAGCCAATATATTGTAATGAAAAGCAAAACTAAGAAAGATGAGAAACAGCAGCAGCTACTTGGTGACAGACTACACAGCACTACCAACTTCAACAAACACAACAAATACCACCGTTTGAAGAAATTTGGTCCAGTAATCCAAATCAGTTCAAATTAAGCCAATGGCACAAACAATAAGAGCTTCAAACCAAACGTACCTCCGATACTCTAAGCAGAGCCTTCCCAGAACCAACACCAACAGCTTTGTCATTATTCATAGCATCACTGGCAGAGAAAACATATCTCTGGATTAGATCCCTAAATCTCTCAGAGCAATGGACAGGATGGCGAAACCTGCCACGATAAGATCCACCGGCCGACGCACCATACAAAATTTCACTTGCCAAGCTCCAATTTGGGCCATACTCATGAACAGCAACACATAATACCGCATCTTCTTTTGGTGACCAAAGATTAGGAGAAGGGAAAAAATCCTTGGACCAAATGGTTCCTTTCTTCTTAGCTTTTTCTGGTTTTAATGTGAAAACTTGTTTCAGAGGCATGACGGAAATAGAAAGTTTTCCTCGCGCCCTACTCTTACTCATTTGCTTGGGTTCAAGATCGATAACACCATTATCACAGATTTTCGAGTCTTTAATTTCATTTTGATGCTTGCTGGATGACTTGGGATACAGAAGCATATTTCCTAGTTCAGAGGTCTTCAATTTTTTGGACTTCTTTCTGCTCCTCGGTTCATCGTCATCTGAAATGGGTCTACGTCTCTTCTCCTGAGTTGAGCAGGGGGATAAAGCATCTGAGGATGTGATCAACTCATCATCGATTAAATCATCGTCTATGGACATTGTTTCAATCGATGACTCTACATTCACGGAGACAGGTTTAGAAAGTAGAGCTCCTTTCTTCAAAGATTTGAACTTGGCTTTTTTGGTTTTCTTCTTCGGCTTGGGTTTAGGAGCCACGGAAATATCATTCCTGCTTTCAGAAAATAAATTAAGGTAGATACTACAGCAGCAAGAGATGGCTATAGTTAATTAATGAAAAGGAGGGCCATAATCAAAATAATATAACTGAATCCACCAAGAATGATGCATTGCATCCTAGAATCATTTTCGAAACTGATTTCCAAACTGGTAAACTAAAATGCTGTTTCAGTTGATAAAAGTTTGATTCAAGAACTAGTTAAGGAAACTTTTTTTTTTAATCCTACATAGGGCTGTCCATGAGATATCGATCAAGTCAAAAGTCAACAGTGGTTTAAAAACCCTCCCAATAGTAACAATCTAACATCCCATAGTAACTATAACTTCAATAACTCTTAATAATATCCGTACACAACACTTGTCATCATGACAATTCCAATATTATACAAGTACTCATTTATAATACAGTCTCAGGACCATCTTTTAGTTTACATTCAGTCATTCACCATTTTGTATTAATCCACCAAATAATCAAATACGTAATATCACAAAATACTCTTGTTTAAATTGTGACTTTGTTGCAGACAACCCACCTAAAGAATATACAGATCATCTTTTTAAGATTTCCATTACAAACCTCACAACTCGAGGCACAAAACAACTAAGATTAAAAGAAAATGTTCTCTGCAAATTCTCAAAGATTAAAGATAACTAACTGTAGCACATACATTCCTTACATTACTATTATTTCACTAGGTCTGAGTTTCATTTTACCCACTGCTCCTATAAGTATAGCTTGCACTATATATGGCATTGACAGGCCAAAATAATCGGGGAGTAGCATAGCATTACCTACATGTCAACCTCAGCAATCCCAATTCCCACAAACACAGAGCATTTCTATCACTAAGACAACTTGATAGGAGCCAAGATCAATAACCTGACATATACATACCTTGGAGAATCAGGATTTCCGTACTCTAAAGCCTCCTTCTCCCGTGCTTCACGTTCCAAATCTTCCATCAACTATCAAACAACGAGTATCAATTAAATACTGATGTGCGAATCTATTTTCTAATTTATGGCATAAATAACCGTGGTACATTCCCAAAAAAAAGGTAATATTTTATTCCTTCACAATCTTAAATAAATTCTGAAGTCAACGACTCATACCTGATGCTGAGCTAGTGCTTCGACTTGTTGTTTGTACACTTCAGTCGCAAAATCAGCATCCCAGCCTGAACAACAAAATTAAAATTAAGATGAGGACTCAAATTAAGGGGGGTTGATGAAACCCTCAATATAATAGTGCCGGTGCAACTTCAAGATACCACCTATCTCAACACATCCCCCACCCTCTAGAAAAGATAATTAAAAAAAAAAAAAAAGAAAACAAGGAAAGGAGACAACAGAAAAAAGAGAGAAAATGAAGAAAAAAGAAACAGAGACAGAGACAGACAGCCACAAAGGGAAATTCATGAAAATTACGTAGGCCATTTAATCCACAGACCAGACTCCGGGAGACACAGTCAAAATTCATATCAAGCATACATCGATGGATAAAACCAAAAAGTGCCATCTGAAAAAAGTTCTGATAGTAATGGCATTGCAAATGACTCTTTGAAACTGAAATGAAGATCTTCGATAGTATTAGCATATTTAGCCCAAAATGTGCAGGACGAGATAAAAAGACCATAATAGTCATATTGAGGAAGTACATACTTTCATACACCAAAGGTTCTTCATCGTCGTCAATCTCAGCTTCCATATCATCCTTTAACTTCTCAATGTGATCCAATTCCCATTCAGTTTCCTCAATTTGAGTATGGGGTTCAACAGCAGCCTTGTCGATAATTGGGTCCCATAACTCGAGAAAACGTACTGCATATCGATCAATTGGACGTAGTTGATTCTCAAAAGACAAGATTGCATGTCCTCCTGCAGCAGCAGCAGCAGCCATCTCTTTGACATCAGCCAGCATATCAATATCGTCTTCTTTACTATGCAAAGTAAGGGCTCCTTCCTCAACTAGATGACTTGCACTCACTTCATTGCCTTCATCTGATTTTGCAGTCAAGGCAGTGTGTTCAGCCGGACCATCAGGCTTCATTTCCTCTTCGTTGGCAAGCTCATCATCCTCCAACTTTCCAACAGCCTCCTCAGTGAATTCTTGATTATCCACAGCCTCTTCTTCTTCAACTTTCTTCAGTGCCATGTAGTCTGCTTCATCTTCAGCATTCTTCAAAGCAGCCTCCAAATCCACACTAGACAAAGTGATGTCACCGGTATTGTTAGAAGTTTTCTCCACTGGTACATTCTTTTGGGCAGCAGCCGTTCTGTGGCCCGAAAACAGTTCCATTGGATCCAGTTTCTTAAAGAATTCAGTGTTATAGCTTCCACTCTGTATAACCAAATCATCGAGGGCACGTTTCTTATTAGCTTTTTTCAAGATATTCTCTTCAATGGTGCTCTCACTGATCAACCGATAGATGTTCACTTCACGAGTCTGCCCTATCCTGTGACACCTATCTTGTGCCTGTTGATCCATGGCTGGATTCCAGTCACTATCATAAAAGATGACAGTATCTGCCCCTACTAGGTTTATGCCGACACCTCCACTTCGTGTTGACAAAATAAAAAGAAATATTTTAGGGTTTGTATTAAACCGCTGCATAAGTGTTTGCCTCTGTTCAGGTGGAGTCGAACCATCTAGACGCATGTAAGTGTAACCATACAAATTAATGAATGCCTCCAATATATCGAGCATCTTTGTCATTTGGGTAAATATTAGAGCTCTGTGACCCTCAGATTTCAGTCGCCTGAGCAGAACAGCAAGCTCCTGCAGCTTGCCACAGTCGAACTGAATAAGTCTTCTATCCGGAAAGTAAACTTGCCTTCGAACAATAGCAGGGCGAAATGGAGTAAGAAGCGGGAAGAAAGCTTTAGACCATAAGTCTTTACTTGTTTGGTGAATAAACACAGATGATCCACCTTTACTGCACCAGCAAACTGCCCGAGGAGCACGTGCGGCAGGTATTGCAAACATGAAACTTTCTACCTGATCCCCCATCTTACTGAATCTTTCAACCGGTGACAGCACAATGTCAGCAAGCTTGGATGAGTACTGGTAAGATAAAGGATTATGTTTTTGACAATGAATATCATGAACCGGGTGTTTAACACTGACGAGCTCCCGGAGGCCAGTGGCATACATGGGTTTCTTTTTGCACCTCAAAGAATTCCACCATGCAACAGCTGCTGCTCGCTCCTTCGCTTCTCTCAATCTCTCATCCAATAGTGCCTTTTGGATCTCTTCGAAAATATTTGTCGAGAGCATCTTTTTCTTATGTTTGGGTCCAAGCCAGTTCTCCTCCAAATTAACAAGGTTTACGCGCTGCTCAATTAAGCTTGAAGGGGTAGCAAGAGCTAGTGTCTCTTCACTCTCCCAAGATGACATGGAGAAATCCAGATGTGTGAACACAAAGCCAAGGCCACTAAGGTCAACAGTTGAAAATGGCTCAGGTGCAAGCATTGAGCAAACGGAAGAACTCAGTTGCATGTCTATACCACTCATATCGAACGAACTGACAATTGGACGGCCTTCAAATAAATCAGGATGATTGCAGACTTTACGAAGTTGCATAATAACACCAATCATTCCAAAGAAATTAGAACTAGCTAAAGTCGCCTGAGTCTCAGAGCTAGCAATGAAGTCCTCATATAAGTTGCGCTGCCTCCTTGAGAGCCTACAACAGATAACATGCTCATGTTTCATTGGAAGCTGTTTCTCCACATCTCTTTTCAATCGACGGAGTATGAAAGGCCGGAGAACATTATGCAGTCGATCAACTACTTCTTTGTTAACTTTCTCTTGCCCCTCCACCATCCCAGTTATTGGATTGCTGAACCAATCTTTAAATTCTTGGTGAGACTGAAAAATATGGGGCATCAAGAAATGCATTAGAGACCAAAGTTCCATTAGATCATTCTGCAGTGGTGTACCAGTCAGGAGAATACGCCTTTTGGAGTTAAAATTAAGCAGTGTTTGCCACCTTTGTGACTTCCAATTCTTTATCAGATGAGCTTCATCCAGAATCAGGTATTTCCACTTCTTCCGCTTGAAAACTTTAGAGTCTTGAATGACGAGTCTATAAGTGGTTATGCAAACATGAAATGAATTAGGTTTCAACCACCCTTGCCTTTTTATCCTCCGCTCTTTTGCACTTCCGAAATAAGTCAATATTTTGAAAGCAGGACACCATTTAAGAAACTCAGTCTCCCAATTTAGCATGACACTGGTTGGAACGACAATAAGATGCGGACCCCATATTCCTTTTTCACAAGCAAGATGAGCAAGCAGGGAAATAGTCATTATTGTCTTCCCCAAACCCATCTCATCAGCAAGTATTCCATTAAGTCTCTTCTCATACATGGTCACAAGCCAATCCAAGCCAATGTGTTGATACTCACGCAGCGGATACTTCAGAAGAAAAGGGAACTTCGTCCGTACTTTTGTTGTTGAGAAAGTGTTACCAGTCGGTTGAGCTGACCTGGCAGCAGCTGCGGCATCAGCAATTATATCTTCACTTTGCGCATCTTCACCAGATTTCAGCGGGCTTTCAGCTTCATCTTTTTCTAAATGAAGGCATACATCCAGCCTGAATCCATTAGATTTATCTTCAGGATTCTCAAGTTCAGAGTTACTCGGTTCTGCAGAACGCAAATACTCCTCGGAATCAGAAGAAGACATGGACTGAAAGTCATCTTCCACATCTTCGTCATTGTCACAATCCTGATTAAGAGCAAGGAGCATCAATATCTAATGTACAGTCCATGGAAATAAAACAAAGCACCTTTCAACATACCTTTTTATACCTTTCAAGCAGCTCCTCTATGGGCACTTCACTTTCCTTCTGCAGTAGGTCAATCTGGAAAAAAGCTTATCATTATCATCTAAAACGAAATATCATTTTGCACGTTTAGTGGCCTAAACCAAAGAACGGAAATGAAATTAAAACTACCAAAGCAAAGTTCAAAATTCAGGACAGAAATTACTACTGCATGATCTAACCTCATCCTTAGTATTGATTGACTCCGCATTTGCCAATTCTTCCTCCTCTAGAAGGGTTGTCTCATCATCCTGGATACCAACCGCAAGTATCAAAGACAGAGATCCAAACCATATTCTCGAAGATAGAATCAATATGTTAATTAACAAGTCCATAATGTACCCCTATTCCTTTTAAGTAATAGGGTCAAGCACTTGTTAAAATAGAATGCAACAATTGATATTTGCACACACAGGAGGGAGGAGCATAGAGTCAAAAAATGTGTATCCACTATATCCAAAAGTTAAATCAACAATAATAACCCTACCATATCGCATTCCTTTTCTTCTCCAGCTGAAAGTACAAAATCACCGTCTTCCTATAAAGATTGAAGCAAATAGTTATAAGTTTTTAATGTAAGATTAAACTAATACTTAAAACAGAGAGAACTTCCAACAGCTAGGAGTAAAATAATCAAAACTAATTGTACGGGTAGCAAATCCAGAATAAGGTATATCAACTTGATTCTTATCGTATTTCACACACATATTCTTACTTGTTCATCATTGAACTCATGCAAAATCTGCTTCTTCTCTGATTCAAGAAGTTTCTTCAACGACGTTCTCTTTTTGTATTTCTTAACCTCAGGACGATGGTTTTCTGACACGGATAAAACACCATTACTTTCAACCTGCATAAATCAAAAGAGTAATATTATGTTGAGTATTAGACATTCTTTACAATTGGCGACAGTACACATAAACACATACAACTTACACAACGACGACCAGGTTCCGGAGGTAAGCTGCCTTTCTCTATCTCAGTGGTCAACCTGATATCTTCTTTTCCTGATTAAAATTAAATAAGAAGTTAGAAAGAACTGACGAGTAGTGACTAGATATATAGCAGACTGATATGCACTTACCATTGCACTCTTTCAGCTTCGTTGCTCCAGGAATATTATCATCCTTGTCGGGACTCTTTTCTCTGCTAACTGAAAAACATTCATATAAGTCAACAGTAGCTGACAAACGACTACAGTATATGGGAAAGAAAAAAATGTATTCCACAACAAATGTCATCAGACTAGCCAAACTACAGCTACTCTCTTTCATTTACAAATGTCATTCTTGATGCACTTTACTCTGCTAGTTGAAAACCAATCAAAGTACTAACTGAGAAACAATCAAAGTTATGAACAGTAGTCTGAGAATCATCATCGCAGGTGAGATAGAAATAATTCTATACCAAAACTAAATTTGTTCAGACTAGCCAAACTACAGCTACTGTTTTCTTCTCCAAACTTCATTCTGATGCAAAGACTACTTTCTTTAACTTAGATTCTTATGAAAGGAAAATGATTCTCAGAAAGGGAAAAAAACGCCAAGAATGACTCGTATGTTAAACTTGCAGTGTCAGGAATGTGTGTGACATCAGATACAAGGGCCAGTGTAATGATGTTGCTCTATAAGTTGGCTAAAACTAGTACTAATATGCCTATCGCGTAATTAATACAACCACACCACACAATAGTTTTATATTAATATCGAAATAAATGGGCAAATATGTAATCAAATGTACAGCAAGTGGGTGGCTCCACCCAAATGACGTCCGTTTTCATGGGGACAGTGTACAAGCATTTGAAATAACTTGCCCAAATAGCAATTTGTACAAAATAATGATATATCAATCAGCATAACTAACGAGGTTACCTTCCTGTGAGGCATAGCGTTTGAGTAACTCCTCAATTGGTAAATCAATTTCACTCTGTAATGCTGCTAGTTCTTCATCCCTCTCTTCTTTAGTGATAAGAGCCTCATCTTCCTCAATCGTATGCTCATCATCTTCCTAAAGTCAACAAAAGAAGATTCTGTGTAAGTACAGATACATTTCTAAAGAAACGCCGCAGTTTCACTAGCGTGAAATCATTTTAAGACAACAGAGCATTGCATCCTAGTTATTGCAGTTAAACTCAGACATGAACTCGACCTCCTACAAGAATAACAACTAAATGGTCAAGATGAATAAATTACAAGTATTACAAGCAACACAGTACCCACAGAGAGCAGTAAAATTCAAAAGATAGAGGCAGAATTCAGGTTATCAGCAGTGAGACTTATCGTGAACTACTAAAATATATGACTATAAAGAAAAATTGGCCAAATCCATCCAACCCTGAGAGCTCGGCTATGTTGCTCAATAGATTCATCTAAGCCTTTCTACCAAAAATAACTGAAAGGATCTGGAGATAAATCAAGTGGAATTCAATTCTAGAAAGAAAAAAAATCACAGAGACTGCTGCGCTGCAATTTACTATTGTACTGCACAATCTAGCATCCAAGACATAAAAGTTCCAAGAATGTTAAAATACAGCTCAGAGTGAGAACTTACTGATTCATCAACAGATTGCAAATCATAATCTTCATCTGCAGCAGGGAGATCTGACTGGGATCCTAGCATTATCAATACATTAAGAATCAGCCAACGGTACGAAGCGCGGCAGAATAAAACAATGCTGAAAAATTTACCACTTACCAGTATCTGATTCGGATGCTCTTTGATCAGTTTCAGCACCTCCTTTCTTCTGAATACTAAGTTGCACTTGAGTAATGTTGGATGACTTGCGAGGAGTCGATGAGTCGACAAGGTTTTCAGCCAGCATTGATGAGTACCTAAAAGAAGATAGTGAGGAGCATCAATATTTTATATGGTAAAGATGGATAAAACTTGGTTCAAAAAGAGGAACAACAAATAACAGGAATCTGTTGATATCAGCTCCTGTTGTTTGTAGAAGGTTGAAGTTTTGATTATAAGTATAACACTAGGCAGGTACTACATATACCTTTCAGTTTGCCCAAGAAGGAACTCAAGCTGTTTATCAAGTGCTTTCTTCTTCTTTTCATCAAGCTCTAGCTGATGCTTGTATAGAACCTGTATCAACCATGACAATGGGGTTTTTAAGTCACAGAATATTGTAACAGAAATACTGGTAAGCAACTTTTCAACAATGACTTACCAGCTTCTCGATTTTTGTCCAGAATTTCTTGACATCCTTGGAAATATTGAGTGCCACTTTTCTTAACTTCTGTTCCTCTTCCTGATCAGTTTTGTAACTCAAAATTAACAAACTAGCAGCACACCAAGTATAGTATTATAGTGATAACATTAGCTAAAATTCAAAACTAAACTTCATGTCTTTTTTGGTCAAGAACTCCGCAACTATATACATATTTAGCATAAATAAGAAAGAAAAAGGACAGTGCACCTTTACTCTCTTCTCCCCCCTTGTGGCCTGATCCAGCATGCCTTTACTGGCTCTTATTGCAACTTTCCTTGCCTGAGCGAGTTTCCATTTCCTCTCTGACTCAAAGTCCTAAAGTAACACATACATAAACATGAGAAACCCAGAAAGTTGAAAACTATGATAATAAAATTAAGCAGGGTGTTAAAAGAAAATATACTTGGTTACCTTTGACAACCAGGCCATCTCTTCGAGAACATGATCCCAATGCGTCTTAGGACGTCGAGGTTCTTTTGGAGCCTCAAGTGCCTAGGATCCAAAGAAGAAAATGTCAGGAAAAGTGGTTAAACTACATGGCGGAAGTCAACTCCTCAGCTCAATGTGTAATATCAAGACATTCTGCAGTTATACGCTCCAATTTTTCTCATCCTTCGATACTGAGTGATAATTATATTCAGCATGTGCACAATTACGAAATTAAAGTGATTCGGTCTATGGATGCACTTGACGCCACAATCCACACAGGTGAAATTTGGAATAGGTATTCACATTATTGGTTAACAGGTATAATGTTACAGGCAGGGTTTCCGGTAAATTTATTTTTCAGTAATTCAGCTCTCCAAATTTATTTGAAAGCTACAATCGAGAGAGAAGTTTAGAACTATGAAACTACAAATGTTAATTATAACTTTAAAGAAAAAATACACAGGATGAGGACAATTCTGAAAAGAATGGTGTCATATTGAATCTTAGGATACCAAAACCAATGGAATTGCAACTATAGCTTAACTCAAAGTTGAGATATTCATTTCAACTAGGAGTGTCCATTTTGATTTTCATCAACCAAATCTTTTAAATAGCAAGCTGAATATTAAAAATGCACAACTCTTATGTTTATTGTGCCAGATGGCAACGTAATAAAAACAGATCTGCATGACAAGCAACGAGTAGAGTTTAAAAAAAAAAGTATATTCATAGCTGAACATTGATGAGGTATATAGTCACGGTGCTTATCAAAGACAAACTCGACAAAATAAAGTCAAATCCTCACCTTCTGCCGCTTAGCCCGTGATTCATGGTCCAGTTTGGACCTCGGACCCTTAGAGGCCATGATTATCCAAGGTTACCTATCTCATAGTCAAAGCTACAAAGAAGAAGAGCAAAATAAATACATAATAATGATAATTAGAGGATGGAAAAGTTGGCAAGTTGCAAATGCATGTTTAAACAAATGGATATAAATGTCCTGACCACCATAGTTCAGAAATTACAGCTTTCAAAAGAGAAAATGCAGAAGGAAAACTGAAAGAGACAATTACAGAACACTAACGATTATAAGCATAAGGTGGAAATTCAGAAGAAAAACAAACACAATTGCAGGTAACAAGCACACAATCTCCATACTCGTTTTCAGATTCCCTTTAATGCGATGAATTAATAAGTGCACAGCTTTTTCAAGCAAGAACAAGAACCCGTTTTTTGTGTCAAAAGTAATCCAGAAGAACCAAGGCAAAGCATAAAATAAACAGCTGAATGTTCCTTAACATCCAAAAAATATTTTCAAAGATCACTTACAAGTTACATCAGACTGCACCACAAGTATATCTATCTGATGTCTACTAGAACAAACAAAGTTAAAACTATTAAAAAGATATTCATGGTTTATAGTCGTAGATAATGCAACCTAGTTAGTACAAGAGTTCCAAAAAAAGAGGTCAACTGGGAATAACCAAGACTTTGGAAATTTATGTGCCTCACTCCATACCTTAAAAAAAACGTACACAGTCCAAAGCTTCTTTTAACAGTATTGATCACTAATATAACAAAAAGGAAAAGGAACAGAAAATGAAACAAACTTTATGAACTCCCAAAGAGAAATGTACATGCAGAGAAAGAATGGAACAAGAAAACAAGATGACCACGTGCATCTAATACTGAGGAGAGCATTTAAATTGGTTATGTGAGTAGAGAAGATTCAAAACAGACATGAACAGAAACTTAAGAAAGCAAGGCAATCTCTAGAATCATCTAAAAGCCTTTGTTTTCTGGCCCCAGTGCAAACCCTATCATTTTCACTAAGAATAGTATTGCTTTCCTTTAATGAGATCAAAAGGTGCTTGATTACTAACGGAAGCACTCACGTATACTATATCAACCAATGTGACATTCTTAAAGTCCAACAATTTCATTAATTATTCATATCATGATCCTATGTGATTTTCAATTCGCTTGCACACAATTGGGAGTACCTACATCATTACTTCTATCCACCGATCATCCAGATATATAGTGTTCCACTATTCTGCAAATTGATACTCAGAACACTTATGTCAATTGAGTACCTATATAGGAAGTTTATCAAGCCTAACAACAATAAGTACTTGCATATCCGTAATTGCAACATGACAGGAGTAAATTATATCCTTCAAAATCTGAACAAGCACCCACGAGCCCAATGCAATCCAATTATCAGATTACCAGTTTCCATAAAAAGAACACCTTTACCAAATATGCCACCCTAAGCTTCGCGGCATTGTCTCAGAGCGATCATTCTTTTAAACCTTCTGAATGACTTTTGTTCTCCCCAAAAATTTTTTTACTATCTTCAAGAAGCACAAAGTTACTCGTCACAATGTAATTTTATTCCAGGTCAGACGTTCACATAAAAGCTATTTAGAATTAGTTGCAAGGTAGACATAAGTTGAATCAGCTCTTTTGCCTTGAATAATGATGCTAATATGCTCTCTCCCTCTCTCTCTCTCCCCTTGCCCTTCTTGCCTAATGTCTTTCCTTCATTGTTCACATGTAACGAAATTTACACAAATCCAAGGACCCAACCTTAAGCTCTCCCATGTGATCTACTTAGGCATTTCCCTGTCGAGTAAAAGTAACAACCCTGGAACCAGAGCAAGCTAAGTACTCCAATCTTAACATATAGGCCTATATAATTCACTAATTTCCTAAGTACATGCACATTCAAAATTATTAAGAAGAAAAAGAAGTCTCGTGCAGCATTTACTACTTAATTAAAGTGAGTATAGACGACAACTGTAAAATGAAATACAAGAACCCAACCTTAGTATTTTCCCAGCTTCCCGAGCAAAATGTAAAGCAATATCTAACGAATAATATTCCACTGAATGGTGGCAAAGTACCAAGTAAACATTGGGTTCGTATCAAAGTAAGGCTCATACATTACCTAGAAAAATGAATTACCAAAGACAAGGCACTACAGCTTATGGCAAGAAAGGTCAAATATCTTTAAGTTCTCATTCCAGCTCATAAACTCAAAAACTAACCTTCAAACCAAAAAAAAGGAAAAATCAGTTTCAACATTGCATGCAGACATTCCCTTAAAAAATATACCAATATAAGCAAAAATGTAAAAAAGCACGACAACCATTACCGAATTAAAACATAAAACTTTAAGTTTTCACACACACACAGTCTCCGATAAAACTCACCAACAAAAAAGCTCTTTTACACTCCAAGAAAAGCACCACAGAAACAATTTACCACAGCCTCTCTGCTGCAGAAATGAAATACAAGGCTAAAAGATCTAGAGAGCAGGAAAGAAAAAACTAGAGACAGAAAGGGCGTTTTAGGGTTTTCAGAGTAAAAAACGTGAGAAAAAAGAAAGTTCGGGTTTAAGCGCCGCCGTGCTCCGACGAGTCTCAGATCCGGAAAAAATACGTATACGACTGTGTATATATCGATCTTTCTCTGACTGAAAATATATATATCCGGTAAAAATAATTATATTAAAATAGAAGAAATATATGTGGGAAAAAATTCCAGGGTTTTCTAAATTATTTACGATAAATTTGACGAGGAGAGAAAAAAATGAAAAATAAAAATTGCCACAGACTTGGAGAGGGGTGTATGGGAGACTTTACAAATTACTGCGGGGGCGGTAGGTTTTGATAGTGTGGGGGCGGTGGCCGATGGGGGGGCGAGATGGACGGCTGAGATTGGTTCACTATGTAGGCGTGATATAAGGGGGCGACTTGCGTGTTGGCTTTGGGCAAGTCCAAGACTAGGAATTTCCAAAAAGATTGTAAAATAGGAACAACAAATAAAGAATTTTTCACCTATTATGGAATTTATCAGGATTTTCCATTTATCAAATTACAGAAATCTTATCAATTTAAAAAGAGTTTAAAAAATGGGGAGATTTCTGATCAGCTGTGAAATTTCAAACAATCGGATTGTTGAGAGTTAATTGTGTATAGTTTCTACTTTCTATATTTATCTCATTTAGTGAGTTTCTTTTTTCTCGTCACTTTTATTATTTGACAAATATCCTCGATAATGATAAAAAATCATTCGATACTCAATTTATCGAGAAAAAAATCGAGAACAATTTCCCCTCACAAAAATCTCCTCGGAAAATTTATCGAGGGAAAATATGCTTTTGGTAAATTTTCCGAAAGGATTGCCGAATGTACATTTATTCGATAAATCTCGAGTACTTGAATCTGATTGCCCTCGAAAAAACCGAGGGCACACCGAGGGGATACTGCCCTCGATTTTTTCGAGGGAACACTCCCCTCGATTTTTCCGAAAGCCACGCTCCCTCGATATTTTTTTAATATATTTTTAATTATTATTTTTAATCTATATTTTTTATTAAAATACCCCGGAAAGATTCATAAGCTAAAAATTAAAAAAAATCATTAATATACAAACAAATATATTAACTAGTTATATAAGTTATATAAAATTTACGATTATTCAATTTGCTCAACAAAGATGTTAGAAATATCAAAAGTTTATAAAACCATCTAATCGAATGAGTCCTATAACGGGGGAAGATGCGGCGGGAACTGCTGTAATTAAGTTAACAATATATGCTTGTTCACTTGCGCCTGAAATTGATGCTCCTCCTGTCACTGCTGCTCATTTAATAACTCAAACTCATTATACCTCTGTTTCATTGCTTGTCGAGCTCGTCTCGTGGCCTCTAACTCTTCCCTCTGCGTCTGGAGCTGCGCCTCGAGATCCCGCACATGAGACATGTCGTGTTGGAAGGAGGAAGAACCGCTGCCTCTATAATCCTTCATAACAGCCACCAACTTCTCAACCCAGTTGTTGACGTAATGTCGGCCCTTACTCGATCTGACGACGTCGAGATAAATAAGGTGAGGGTCACTCTCGTTATCCATATCTTGCGAAAAAACACGTGCATCATCCAAACGTCGCTCGTACTCCTACTGAAATACAAGTCGTTAGTAAGTTTTACACTAAAACCAAAAAAAATTAAAATTAAGTTATAATAACTATTTAACATAAAAAAACTCACATTAGTTTTACTAGATCTCGTATCGACTTACGTGGCGTCATTCTTCTTATGCGTACGTACAAAAACTTGTTATACAATGGTTGGCTCACCCGTCTCCCGCTCCTGTATCCATAAAAGATTATCAGATAATTAACATTAACTGAATAATATATTATGATCTGAAATTACCTACGATATCATAAGAATAGTAGATCATAGATCTAGACACCCACCCCCCCAGCGTGCTTCGACATCCCTGCACCCGGACCAACAAGCTCTCTCTGCCTATTGGCGTTGCACTGTTCAATCCTATTCTTGTTCTTGGGCTTATCCCACTTTACATTCCATGACATAGTTTAAATGCATGATATATAAAATTTAAATGATTTGTAATAATAAAAAATTATTTACCTCCAGACCTTCTTGTCAACGATCCTCGGCGGCTAACCAGTATGATCACGAAACTGCTTATACCCGTTAAGCTGCTTCTCATACTTTTCTCCGTCGTGTAAAAAAAATATCACCTCTATAGCTTATGGAATATACAGATTCGTGTCCTAATAACAAGATCCTACAAAAAAATAATAATTACAATTCGATTGATATATGATTCTTAAGTTACATTAATAATTAATAATTTTAGACACAAAATAATAATTACCCGAAACATGTCCCACCACAATCACGAATATCCTCAAGGACTGCCTTAAACTGCCACCCGACGGGATGTAACTCCTTCTCCATGATCTCTCGAAATATGTTGATCAGTCTGACCTCACAGCTACGTAGCCTATTATTGCGTTTGTAGTTACAAATATAATTTAATAATAACGATGATTAAAATTTTATAATTAATAACTTACTTTTTTTCGGCGATATAAACAAGGCATCGCCTCTCTGGTGGGCCCGAGGGCTGTTGGGATATACCTGCATCGGAAGATGTCGTTGTCGGTGTAGACAAATCTAGTGTCGGCGCTAAATGATCAGTCCCAAGGCCCACGTAATCATCATCAAAGCCAGTTAAACAATTAGTTGACTCCATATCTAATCGACCTAGATGGATCCGCGTCCATGAACCCTCGCCATCTGATAAAAGTAAATATAATACGAGCATTTTACAAAATACCAGTATTGTCAGCTATTTTACTAGATCTAAATATAAATCAATTAGTTAAAATAAGATTATTTTACAGTATGAATAGTTTACACATATTTCAACCACG
>BMAC01001068.1:88992-130521 GCA_014905375.1 Phtheirospermum japonicum
TGAGATGCTCCTGAACGAGTTGCATGCAGCTTTACTAAGCTCAGGAAAAGCGCCGGACGGCTTCGCTTTTTTCAAGGCCACTTGCGGTCTTGGGAGGCTGCGCTGGAAAGGGCCATTCGGGCCGATCTAGAATGGGAGGAAAGGAACCGACTCCCACCTTCTTCGTATGTATGCAAGAAGATATCAACTCCCTCTTCAGGGGGAGGAGATAGTGTGGGGCTCGGGGGGGGGGGGTATAAAGTACTAGTATCTACAAAATTACCTCATATTTTGGTTTTATGATTTCCTACAATAAATAAATAATATAAAATCCTTGAAATACCATATGAAAAGTTTCCATGCTCATTTATTTCTTGAATTACAAGTTAACCAAACTCCTCACAAGTCACAACTAAACAATTCCAAAATTAGTTCCCAATAAAAAATAATTTCCTAAAGATAGAAACATCATCTTACCAATTGAATCTCGTCTCTCACCTACACAATATACATAAACTTTCCTACTCTTTGAGTCGGTAAAACAAGCGTTCAGCGAAAAAGATGAAGGCTTCAATCAAGTTTAGGGATGAACAAAAGCCATTGCTGAGAGCTAAAATCCCATTGACCATTCTCAACTTCCCCCTTCAGTCCGGCGTCACCGCCGGAGAATCCAAAGAATTATCTCTGAATCTCAGCACTTACTTCGATTTTGGCCCTTCGCTCAAATTCTTTTACCGTCCTAATGATTCTCAGAACCCGTTCGGCGTCATCGTCAAGACCGGGATAGGGCAATTCGGGTCGCCGACCGAAAGCCCCCTATCCATGAGCGCCGAGTTCAATTTAGTAGGTAATAATCAAAACCCTAGGTTTCTAATCCACTTCAAACCTGAATTTGGCAATTTCTCGCTGAAAAAGTCTCGCTCTTCGGGTTTTGTCAAGGGTTTTGGGGAGAAGTTAAACGGCGGCGTTTTCAGCGGGGTGGATTTTGTGAACAATGGGCATCTCAAGGGGAACGCCTTTTTTCCGGCGGCGGCGGAGATTTTAAAAAGCACGGAACTGAGCGCGAGGACATCGCTGCCGGTGCGAAATTCCGTGGCGGTGAACTTCAGGTGGGGGCTTAGGGTTCCGCCGCGGGAGGCGGCGGAGGATGAGTTGGACGCGGTGGTGGTGAGGAAGGGCGGTGATCGTATGGCTGGGTTTGGGCTGCCGTTTCTGGTGATGAACAAAGTTGGGATCGAACACGTGGCTAAAGATAAGTCGAAGAAGGAGAAAGTAGGACCCCAGAGTGGTGACGTGGCTGGGGCGTGTTTGGAGCTGAAGAAACAGCTGGAGGCCATTCAAGCTGAGAATGGGCTTATGAGCAAGGCTTTGAGTGATTTAAGATCAGATATAGCTGCTGGAAAAATGGACTTTTTGGCTGAACACCGGAATAATAAGTACTCTAATAGCGGGGATAAGAAATCTTTTGAAGCCAAGGGAAGTGGGTAATAGGTATATGGGTGTGTCATAATCTTAGTTCTCTGGAATTCATTTTTTTTTCCCTCTCTTCTTTTTAATGCATTCATATAAATATTAGTTTTGTTAGTGGTTCTACATCGTTTTTTATGAGTTCGTTTTGATTTTGCATGTTTTGGTCCAACTTCTGAGCAACTTGAATTTAATTTCATGCGCTATAGTGTATACAAAGAAGTTCAAATTCGTAATAACAATCCCATTCGGATATCATTGATTTTAAATCACTAAGCTCAAATCTAAAATGAATTGGTATCATTGTAATGGATTTCCACTGAAATTCATATTCAAATCCAATCCTTCTGTTATTATTTTTCAGAGTGTCGTGTTTTCTAAAAAAAATAAAAAAATACACTATTTATTCATTATCACCTTTTCTCTCCTCAATTCCCTCTACACATAAAAACAAACACACACACACACACAAAAACAAACTCAATAATTAATACACATTCCTCTACAAAATTCACTGTTTGCACTCGTTACTTATGCATGTTAATTTTGGTTAGTTGGATTGTTGCTAAATTTGTATAAAAAGAAAAGAAAAGGTCCGTCTTCTTTGTTGTCCATGTGCTTATAGTGCCCTTGTAAACAACATAGTTGGACTTGGTCAGCATAAGCATAACAGTAGGTCCAACAAAAAGTTGCGTCATACAATCAATCTACATGCTCATCATACACTATTTACAGAATTTTCAAATCGTTATGGACAAATATTATACCTACTTGCACTTCAACCCCTTGCCAATTCATAACCGTCACTCCTATCTGCAATTCCAAGCTCATGATAGTCGACTCTGCGTTGCCTGCCACTTGAGAGCCCTTGCGCAAACGAATGCTCACCATCTGAGGAAAACATCGAAACAAAATCAAAAAACGAGACAGAATTACGTGCTAGCCTTACCGTAGCTAAGGCTAGCACGTAAAATTTCATACTGCCAACAATAAAAGTGCAAACGGGGTTTAATGGATTTCAAAACATATTCATGAGCTTTTCACCTATATAATTCAGATCACCCACAAGCATACACACGTAAGGCATCAAATGGTGGACGACAATTTCTAATTTGAAATTGCCCTGTTTTGAAGCCCACCATTTGGATACTTATTGTCCCTGTCCAAAACCCCTACTGCACATGCACAAATGTTCTTGTGTATCGATTTTAACATACATTTCAATTTATGAATATTACAAAAACTTACCCTCAAGGTTTCTCTTAATTACAAAAAACTCCACTTGCCTATCAAAACTATAACAAAGACTGAGTAAACGTGTTACAAACACCCCCTTGAGGTGCAACATGTGAAGGACAAACAAATCTCAAGGGGGGAATTTGTAATTCTGAAAGATAACCCTGTGTGTTTTCTGTTTCTTTTTGTGAGTAATTAGGCTAAAACTAAGGGTTACAAATTTATTTTATTCCATAGACCAAATCACTTCATGTTGTTGGAATGAGGGAATCAGAATTGCTGCTAAATGGAGAAATTGTAGTAACGCTTTAGTAACTAATATTTTTATTACCGCTGTCACATGCCTCCGCAAGTTTTGCAATCACTCGAATCAATGAATGTTCATGGTCCTGCATCACCAATTACAACATATATCATTTACTAAGGGTTACAACACTAATCTAATATTATGTATTTAAAGATTAAATCTAAAGTGACCTTAAGCAATTTCTTAGCCTTCTTAAATCTCAATTCATCAGGATGACTTGCATCAAGCAATTTCTCCACCTGGCCATGCCCATAAGAAGGAACGGCAAAATACTAAGTCAACTTTCATATCACAAAATATATTACATGAAAATCATGATATGAATGAATACCTTCTTAATCAACGAGCCTGTATGGAATATTTCAATTACACCCGAATCTTTCTTCACATCATTTCCTGATGATGGTTGAATTTCATTAGCAAACTGGTTCTTCGTTGATAATGCTCGTCCCCGTCCAAGATTAGGCACACAATCCTCAACTAGTTGAAATGGTATAGAATCTTCACTCGCCCACCTGATATCCTCATGAGGAACCTGCACGTGATTAGTATTGTAACACAGCATGGAAACAGTATATAAACAGTAGCCACAAACATATTGAAGCATCTTTCATGTGGTCAAGAATCACAGATTAACAGTCTAGACAAATGCATTATGCATTTAAGAGAATTCAGGTCATGCTGCATCATGATAATAATAATAATAATAATAATAATAATAATAATAATAATAATAATAAACACTAACGGAAAAAAAATCTGTGCTGCTGAAAACAAAGGACAACTACCTCATTGATGTTGACCCATTCCATGGTTGCATTTTGCGTATTGCTATCATAAACCAAAGAATGGCGGCCCTGAAAGTAAAGGGAAATTAGCAAACAAATTAGAATTATTTCAAATGGGTATATGATACATTATCATATAATCTAGTGATCCCATGAGAAGACAAATGAAAAGTGAGGACATTCTACACAGCGAACACTTTTTTTTAAAAGTAAATGTATACACACACATATATATGTCCCTAATTTACCATTTTTAGATCCACAATCAACCAGGAAAGGGAAAAAAAAGGAAGTGATATAACTGCAAAGCCAACGCAATTCCTCAAGATCATTATTTTCTGAACTTCCATAGACACTAAAACAGCAAAGAACACGCGGACTTAAACTTTAAAGCTTGTCAAGAAACAAAGTATATCAAACATGTTACAATAATAATAAGAATAGTCGACACACCACGCACAAACATTGACTGATGATAAATATTGGATGTCATTGAAAAGTTGTAATGAAGGTTCTTCCGTCAAACTTTACTAGCTGATTTCTATACAAGAAAAATGGCCTGGTCATATACAAATACAATCACAAAAAAGCACACATCAAAAGAACCTTTCAGTTTCAGATAAGAACTTCATTGCATAACTTCTCAAGATGCAAAGTGAGTGTGAGTTCAAGGTCAAAAAGAGTAATAAAAAATGGGGTGATGAAAAAGAAAAGAATAAGGAAAGGAAGGAAGGAAGAAAGACTACAAGGAAAAGTCAATATAGCACCCTTACGTATGGAAGGTATTTCTGATAAACCTTTAAATAAACTGGTTAAACAACTAAGGCAATAAAAACAAACAAATTCCTGTGTGATTAGAAAAAATCACCCTTTTCATTTATGATTTTTTTTTTCCTATGATGAAAAAATATTTGTAAGAAGAAAAATGGATTTTGAGAGTGTGATTGGTTGAGATGAAAACAAAATGATGAAAATTGATTTGATATAGAAATCGTAAAAATAATGACTGAATCATATTCATAATTAGAAATACGTGAGTGGGTAGGGTATACAGTAGAATTTGTGGAAAAGTAAAAATGATTAGTGATTTGATTTGTTTTTTAATTAGAAAATAGAGTAGAGTGGGAGGAAAAAAGAGTGAGGAAATTGTATTTTCTGTAATTTTTTCATGAGCAATTGCATTTTGGGGTAAAAAAAACTCTCTAGAGGAACGTAAATAAGATTTTATTGGTATCCAATTGCTACTTAATCCTTCATGAATCTCACTCCACTTTAGGTTGCTACATTTTAGAATAATTTAGAGTAAGATCCAATTGAACTGTGTTAGATCCAATTGAACTGTGTTAGATCCAATTTGACTGAAGGCAAGTCTGACTAAATATGCTTTAAAGAGATTCTGCAAACAAAAAAGGAAACTAAGTAAAAGAACATACATCAACAGGATCGTATTCAGCTATGACAGCCTCATAGAATTTATTGCTTGAAGGCCATCTTATCATCACCCTCCTACCAACTATGCTTTCAGGAGGGTCATCCGTAGGAGCCCCAAACGAAACATTATCAGTCAACTGATATTGCATGTGTTTTGCTAGGGTGAACGTTGGCTGACCCTACGAATATGGAAGAGATAAGAATCAACAACAAAGTTCATTTTAGTAATCATCAATCTAATTAACTTTATAATATTTCAAACATACAGTGTTGGTTCTTCGTCTACCAGTTCCTGATGTGGGCCCCTGCCTCGAAAATGATTGAGATGGTGTGCCGCCAAGTGGGTTTCCTGATATGGACGACCTCGGCCTTTTGCGAGCTGCTGAAACTGTGGGGCCTGTTACTTGGTTGTTGGCATGTCTTAAGACATTAGTGGCTACATTACGGTGTCCACGCCCCTCTCTCCACTCCCTGATTGTACGGATAAGGTCATCGGCATTGACCTCAGTGAGTAGTTGTCTGTGCTCATCGTCTGAGATCCTTAGTTCCTTCCTTAATTCTGTTATTAGGCTTTCCTTTTCCTGGTAGTTAAATATCGTGAAGCATCCAACCAAGTCATCATCGGAATTAAGAAATAATAGAGCATAAAACATCAACCTAGCAAACAAATACCCATGTAAGTGCATCAGACTGTGCTTTAAAAGCTCGCAAAACAGCACAATATGAAACTCGCTCTACTTCGTGGATTTCTGACTCCATATCTCTTTGCATTGTTCTTTTGTTCCCTGCAAAGCGACCCCCTACAAGATCATTTCAACTGATGGAATTATATCAAATGGATCGGAAAAAAGAAATGAAAACAAGCAATTTGTAAGTTTACAGTCTCCAAAATCTTAATTATATATGGAGGGGGGACTGAAATAGTTAAACAACCTTATTATTATCCTAACATGAAATAAAATTTTGTTATAGCTTGAACTGTTCAGGATAAATCAGGTCTGAAGCCATATAATAAAAGCTGGCTCATGCAGCAATACACAATTATAAGTTTCACCAACTTTTAACAGCTAAAATTTTCGAGAAATTAACTGGAAGGAGAATGCACAACTCCTGAAACCCATAGCAATACGAATCAGAATCTAAAAATCCAACTTAATTTTCAAGTTCCCTGTCACCATTCTTGCTCAAATTCTCAAACACCTAAACTTGTAATGTAACCCCAGCTTCTCTACCGTAAATTAATAACAATAACTAAACCATCAAAATAGCATAAAATTTTAAATTAAAAAAAAAAAAAGGAAAAAACCTTCCAAGATCAGATAAATTAAAAGACACAACCTAGATCTCCCAAAAATAAATAATAAATAAGAAAAATTAATCTCAACAACATCATCATCTACATGCATGTGCAGGATTTTCAAGTTCACATCACCATCCTTGCTGACATTCTCAAATCCCCAAACTTCAAACATCGGAACCCCAATTTCTCGACCGCGACTCAGTAAAATTAAACATTTTTGAGAAAAAATAATCTTATAAATTATAAAGCAATACGCAGATATCCCAAGCATAAATAACAAGTAAGAAGACAATTTAACCTCATCACCATCATCCATTCATCTGCATGCATGCGCACAATTAATTGAGAAAAATGAGAGGAAAAAACTCACCGATGCTTTCTAAAACCTCACGTTCCATCAGAAAGAACGATGTCAAAATGTCAATCAAACGCGGACGATTTCAAACAGCGATTTCTTTATCACATTGTCTCTTCTCTCTTAAAAACGCCATATAAAACCTTTCAGTGTGTGTCGTGCGTGAGAGAGAAATTGAAGGAGATTTTAAAGAGAGAGATGCATGAATGAAATTATGAACCCCTCAAATTGAAATGAAAAAATAAATTAAAAAAATTGGGGGTTTTGCCGTTGCAAGTTTTATTTTAACAAAAAAACAAAACAAAAAAAAAAACACACTGAATTATCGAATGGGAATTGTACAAATGGATTGCGTTGGCTCTTGGCTGTGTACGATATTTTGTTTGGGCTTGATGAAACTGACGCGAAAACCCAAATGTTACCAAGGCCCAAAATGAACTTATCAATTTAGGGGATCTTTACAAAATGAGAAAATTTGACGATCGTTCAATCAATAGTCAAGATTTTTTGTTAAAATAATAATAATAATAATTATTATTATTATCATTCAATTCAAATTAAAATAAAATTTAAAATCACAATTGCATGGTTAATTGAAGATTACATAATTAAATGGGAATCGAGTATAACCAAGAGAGTATTAAAATATTAATAGGTTTCATATTATGAGATCATTTTTTACCCATCATATAAATTTGACCCGAAAGGAAGCTCCACCCGCTTACCAAATCACTTGCACAATAAATTAAGTAGAGAATCACACTCTTCATTCTCATCTTCTCTCTCTGATAAGTCCGATCGGGGCAACCGCCACCTTTAACATACGTCAAAATTTAATGACGTATATATATTATCTAAATGCCTTGTCGTGCTAGATCTGAAGTCGGGCTTATGATGTGACATCTCGATCGACCATGAATCGCCGATAAAAGCTACTAATATGTCGACTTTGACCTTAAATCTCGGAGGGTCCGCTGCACCAAATTTCGATTGGTCGCCCGCGTCAGAGCACCGTGCTGGTGGTGGTGGTGGAGGAGGAACAACAAAGGGTAGTGGTCGATAGGTGAAATTTATAGTTTTAGACTACTTTTGTGTTTTATAATTTGAATTTCCATCTAACTGTGAACAAACTTATCCCCTTCTTTATGTTTGTTTATGTGCTGATTTATGTGATTTAATTATGGATTAAAGATTCTACTTGAATATACTTTGTTCTAAATTTTATTTTCTTTTTTAAAGATTTTAAGAATTACATGCAATGTAATATAATAGAATTTACAGTTTTGGTTTTAGAAAAATTTATAGTAGAACTAAATCCTAATTTTGAGTAATTGTATTGATAGATATTAAATTTGATTTTAGTTTAATTAAAATTTATTTTTTTGGATTTGTTTGTACACCGTTGTCAGATTGTTATGAAATATGTTCTAAGTAGGTTAATTGGGTGCTTAATTAATTTAATTGTGATCAATTCAAATTTTATTTCGATTATTTATGAACTACGTGCAAAATTGTTGCTCTTTGTGGAAATAAAAATAACGATAGGAGCTTAGAGTTCATGAGAACGTCGACGAACAAAGCAATAATTTAGCCAAAATTTGGTTGGGGTAGAGAAGAGAGTTGCGGCGGTGCACCACCATGTGGGTTGGGTTAGGGTTGGGGTGGTGGTGTGCATGTATGTGTGTGTTGGTGTTCTTGGGGCTTAGTGTCATGAGGGAAAAAGATCCGGTGATTGTTCGGCTTGGCGGCAAAGAATAGGCGACAAACTATATTTTATAATAGATGATAAACCAACATGTATTGGGTGGGGATAATGTGTGTGGGAGCTGCAGGGACCTTGATGTTTGTCCACTGAGCCTACTGTGTTGGAACAACATTACACACAAAAAATAAAATATATTACGTACATCAAGTTTAAATGAAGATAATAGCTTAAATTGATTACCATTGTTGGTGAGAAGTTGGTCACTTTAAATGTATCTTCCAATAAGCTTACTGGGGTGACACCAACACTCATCACCGGATGGTCCACTGCATTCATAGAACACTCGAATAAAATGACTTGAATATTGGCTTATAGCTTCTTAAATCAAATAATAATATTATAGTTTGCACAGATGTTCAGTTTTATCCTTACATCAACCAAATTAGTTTATAGCCTCTTGAATCAATCTCCTACATTTACTGCATTGGAGCAGTAGCTGCAGGCCGTAGATTCAGCTCGAGTCAAAGCAGTCGGTCCTGCTCGACTTGTTGTGGACCTCGTTCAATTTTTATGCGTTGTGTAATGATTGTTTTGTTTAAAGACGATGAAAAGCAGTAGATTCAGCTCGAGTCAAAGCAGTTTGTGTTTTTGGGGTTTAATGTCATGATGGAGAAAGGTCCACTGATGGTTTTGTTTAAAGACGATGAAAAGACAATGAACTATATGTTGTAATACTATAGTTATATCTTATGATACTTTAAAAATACTTTGTAATAATTTAATTATGACATTCACCAAATTTCTACAACTAAATGGTAGAAATGCACCATTAACTATGTATTTATGGGGTATTTGTAAAAATTCCTTCATACTTGGTTTCATAATTTCTTGATGATTTGAAATAATATTAATATAACAATATTTTATGATACGTTCAAAATTATTTGTAATACTTTAACAACCATTTGTGATACTTCAACTACATCTTATGAAAAATCACAAATACGAAAATAGAAATAAGATATTATTAACACGTGATACTTTGAATATGTTTTGTGATACTTGAATAATATTTTGTACTACTTTAACTACCTCTTTAAGAAAAATTGATATGAAAACAAAAATCGACTATCAAATAAATGTTATACTTTATAACTATGGTGTGATATAGCAACAACCTTTTGTGATACTATAACAATCAATTACAATAAATCATAAACTAAATCATATTTAAAAAACATATGATACTTTAAGATATTTTGAAAGACTTTAACAATATTTTGTGATACTTTTGCATAGTCTTGTGGTATTCTAAGTTGATGTTGTGATACTTTATTATGAATAATATAGCTTAAGCTTGTTAATTTTATTGAAGTTTATATTCGCCATAATTGTACTTG
Organism: Phtheirospermum japonicum; assembly: GCA_014905375.1. Taxonomy (NCBI): domain Eukaryota; kingdom Viridiplantae; phylum Streptophyta; class Magnoliopsida; order Lamiales; family Orobanchaceae; genus Phtheirospermum; species Phtheirospermum japonicum. The sequence goes on from BMAC01001068.1 coordinate 98,961, forward strand.
AAGTTATATTGTTTACTAAAAGAAATTGGCTTATTGTGTTTTTGGATGAATTTTATGCAATTTCGTTGTGACCGGGGATTTCTAGTGATACTTATAATTGTTTACATATAGCTACTTTTGTGATACTTTTATTGAAAATAATTACTTTGTGATACATTTACTAATTATGATATTTTAAGCAATATATTATAATAGAATTTGCATTATTGTGATACTTTAACTATATTTTATAATAATTTTATATAAAATATAATATCTTACTAATACCTAGAGTTGTGAAACTTTTAGTTGGGGTTGTGATACTTTTAGTATAGTTTGTAATATTTTTATATAGAAATATAATATGTGTATTATTGCGTGTAATTGTGATAGTTATATTTGGATTTATAATACTTTTAATGAAACAAAACTACTCTCACAATTATTATTTTAAGATACTTTTGTTGAGCATGTAATACTTTTAGTGTAAATTACAAATATGATTCTTTCATTAAGATATGTGATACGTTATATTTTTATTGTGATACTTTGTGATATATTAAATGAATTTCTTAATATTTTTACCAAAAATCATGTAAATGCAAAACACTCTCAAAATAATTCTCTTGTAATATTTTTTACAAGCGCTTGTGATATTTTAAACATGTATTGTGATACTTTACTATAAATAAAGTTAAAATGAATGCATGAGATTGTAAACATGCTCGTTCGGACAAAAATAGGCAGAACATTAACAAAGACCAATAAAATTAGACAACAACTAATCACATTGATATATGCTCTACACTAATATCGTGCTCGCCCGGAAATTTCTTGGGACCTAGGGGGTAATTTTGAAACCAGACCTTTGATTTCATCAAAAAATGGCAGATCTTTAACCATTTTTTAGTTTGTTGATCCTCGTACAAATCTTTGACATTACCAAGGCGGTCGTTTCTTTCTTCAGTCAAGAATCACGAGAAGGAGTTTACCTGAAGGTAATATAAAGATTATGAGAATAGTTAGTTTTAAAGGTAGTTGCTTGATTAATTAAGTTGATTACAGATAAGATTGGTGGCACTTTAAGAATCACAGGTATCTTAGTTCCATTCCCAAAGAATATTGGGTAATACTTCAGTTGCTTCTTACATAATCAAGCCGCATTTCTCTGTTCCAATGTAAATGCCATTATCATATTTCTCAAGGCTCTAATCCTCTCGTCAGATGCAAAGAACCGTGATAAAAGAAAAGTGTATCAAATTTGAAAAAATAAAGAATTAGAAGATAATTATTGATTACGATTTTTTTTACCATATGCTCAGTCCTACACAAACCAATCCCTTCAGCTTTATTATTCCAAGCTACGAGCGCATCTCTAGGTGTATCAACACTCGCCATAACCTATTATCGCCACCAAATAAAATTTAATGTCACACTTAACCAATAAAACAAACCAAAAAAAAGAAGCTTATATTTAATACAAAAGAACAAATAAAAACACCTTAAGTCGCCCAATATGACCGGCCCATAACGTGAAATTCTTAAAGTTGGAGGAGCGAGTGGTTGTTTACCCAAGATCACTTCACCAGTCGAGCCTTTGAGCCAATTCAAGTCTCATTCGTTTACTACTTAATTTATCTCCGATCAAGACCACCTAAACCCACCAATAACAAACAGTGTATATTACTAACAAGGAAAACCATATATCAGGCTTGGACATAATGTGCAGATTTAGTCCCAAAAGTGCAAAAAAAAAAAAAAAAAAGCTTCTTATGGGACCAAATGTGCAATTATCTCATTAGAATTAAAGATTGACAACCTTTTTGGAGTTACTTACCTGACCACATGATTTATGATCCAGTGCTACAGATTGCGTCGACCCTTCTATCTAAAATTAGAAAAAAAAAGCGAGTAATCGGATGCTAAGAACTCGAGCTTGGAAAATTCCTCAGAATATATAAGGATCAGGATAGATAATAAGACCCAAATCTTAAAATTAAATACCACATAAACCCTGGTTTATATCTAAACCTTAATTAATAGAGAAATGGCTAAATAAGAACACACAAAATGTGAAAATTGTGGAATATTTAGAACAAGTTTTAAATTAAAGCCACAACAAATGGAAAATACAGGGGAAGTCGTAATTAAATTGAACAAAATCTGAAAAATTACCTTCATTTTCAGTCTGCACAGTCACCAATCAGATTTTGAAGAGCGTCGTCCTCCACCACCGATCCACTGTCATAGACCAAAACTCTCGTGGTTTTCTCAGACTCAGATGGAAAATGAAAGATAGAAGTTTTTTTAATTAGTATATATGCATTAGGGTGGCTGCATGGGTGGGTTACAGGTTTGCGGGTGGGTTTCTGGGCAGATTCAAATAAATGATAAAAAAAAGTGATCTTATACTATGAGATCGGTCTCGTACAAGTATTTGCCTTAAAAGATATTCCAATCAAGAATTTACGACTTAGGTATAATCTGGTGAGATGAGAATTTATTGACCAAAATCTTTATTCAAGAGTTTGAGGTGAATCATATATATAGGAGTATCATCGGTGATTTAAAAAAAAAAACCTCAAATACATTGTTGGTGTAGTCGAACACGTTGTCAAATAGCTTTATAAAAGCTTAATGATATCACTTCATAAATTACAAACTCTTGGTAATTGAAACAAAAATTGACAATAATGAATTTACATTTAATATTTGGGTACTACTTATATCAAAAAGGCATAATATGACTAGGGGTGTGCACAAGATTTGAAGATCATCAAATTCGAATTGATATCCGAACCGAAAAGTTTTTGAACCAAAAATATCCGTTGACTTTTTGACTTTTCTAGAACCGAACCATCCCAAAACTTTTTGTGTTACGGTTTGAAGATTTTTTAAATATTCGTACCAAGAACCCTACTGAACTATTTTGAACCGTACCGAACCAAAGAACCGAAACTATAATCGATTTTTAAGAGATTTTTACATTTATATTAGGTACACCACCAACGTTTAACTTATATGTATTTTGATTTTAGTTACACATTATGTAAGCTCTCTACTATTACAATATGACATAACAGTATTACAAGTTTAATATTGATATAGAATAAACTATTAACTTTGGCCATGATAATGAATGTTGATAAAAAATTTATTACTTAAACGAAAACTTTAATATATATTATTTTATAAAATAATTACTTGCATAATTAAAATTTACACATATGTTTAATTTTTAATCAACTAATTATACTAAATTAAAAATAGGAAAAACTCCCAACTACTAAGGATACAAATTATTTCCCTGATGCCCCATTCAATTGTAAACTTCCCTAATAACCTAATTACTCTAAAACTAGATAAAAATACCCTTATGAAATTACTGTCCCTATGTCACGCTTGTAATTTTCTCTCCCTCTTTTACATCTCTCTCTCTTTTACCCCGTAAATGCAGCTTTATTTGTTTTTGCCGAAAATCCCATAATAATTTTCCAAAGCGATCAAATCCCAATATTCAAAATGATTCACCAATTCATTTTTCAATTGACAAACTGATGTGAAAATCCAGTGATTTGACGTCGAGAATCAGCTTCGTAAGTTTAATATTTGCCCCAAATCAAACGTGATAACCTATAATATTGGAACTGATTCTCGAAATAAGTTTGGAATTGAAAAGATGGGTTTGAATTCTATGAAATATTGACAAATATTGGACGCATAGTTTCCATATTTCCCACCATTGAATCCTGATACACACCCAGAATCGAACTGGTTTGTAAAATCAGTTGAAATTAGACGGGGGGGAAAATAAATCCCTTAAAATCTCTTCCAGAAGTAGTTGATTTGAACAACTATAAATTAATCTTTAATTATGTTGAGGAGGATGAGAAAGAAGACCCCAAACAAGTAGCAGTCTTATTTTAGAACTGCAATTTATATTAGTTCCGAGTAGTTTTTTTTTCTTGTTTTGGAAACTCGAGAATAGGTTAATTTGCAGTTTCATGTGAGGTGGTTTGTAATTATGTTTGGTATTATCATTTTTAAGGGTTTTGGAAGTATCATTATTCGTAGTCTTTTGAGGTGTAAAGTTCTGAATTTAGTTGTGTAGTTTGTTAATCCAATTTGATTGAAGATCAACTTCTATCTGGAAAATATTGTAGTTCGTGATTGTTAGTGAGTATTTTGCCTTTTAGTTTACTTGGTAGTTTGTGATTTATACGTGTTTTTAGTCATTTATGTAGTGTTGAAATCTACTCTATTTACGAGGCACAATTTAGTTGTGCTTTTTAGTTGACGGATGCTTTTTAGTTATGAAGTTTGTTATTCCAGTTTGTTAAAAGAACAATTCCTGTCTGGAAAATAGTGTAGTTCGTGAACTAGTAGTTTGTGATAGTTAGTGAGTGTGTGATTTTCAATTGACTGTGTAGTTTTTGGATATACAAGTTTTTAGTCATTAATGTAGTGCAAATCTAACTTTATTTACGATGATTTCACAAAAATGAAATATATCTAGTTTCGTGAACTCTTGTTTTTGATCTAGGTAGTTTGTTATATTCTGCAATTGATAAATTTAGGTTGTCATATGTTGTATGAAGTTTATGATTAGGCCTGGACACAACAAATCTTTTGCAGTTTGTTATAAACATGTAGTTTACAAGCAAGCAGTTATTGTTATCAAAAGGGGACTGATCTTATGCAGAGTAATTTGGTATTACAAATCTAACTGTACAAAATGGTATGGAGTTTTTAATTGTGTCTAAATATTGTTCTTTTCGACTTTGCTTGATAGTGGATGTCGTCGAGTTTGTGCGTAGTAAGTTTTAAATGGGCATGGGTAGTTTTTTATTTTTAATTTTGTCATTTTGTCATTTGTTCCAGTTGGTAACTTGGAATAATTTGCCAATGTAGTTTTAAATTTGGGTGATAAGTTTTAATTATGTTTTTTGTTAACTTATGGCCACGTGCTATTGTTATTCAATGCAATGGCTAAACTTTTTAATATTTTTTACTTCTTACCTCTAATTGAAACTACACGATTTGTTTGTAAATCAGGCTACCCGAGGAGATATTGATTCCGAGAAAAAAAAAAAGAAGAAGAAAGAGTAAGAGTTTGAGCATTTATTTCGGTATTATGCAATTACTTATTGGTATTCTTAGTTTTTATGTTATAGATTGTTAGTTTTTGCTGTGAAGTACACATTGCTCGATACTTACACAAATTAGCCTGCAATCGAATAACAGAGTGCATGATTTATTTCTAGGCAATTCCGGTGCAGCATACTGACATACAAATGAGCCAAATATTCTTAAACTTGTACCTGTATTATGTAGTTTGCAACTTAATCCCAGAATTCTAGTACAAATGATTATGTCATCTCCTAAAGAAATGTGAATTATAAAAATACTACCTAGAATCACAAACTAGTGAGGTCAAATGTCTTTAAGGAAATACAGTTCCATATTTGCTTTGGTGTGGCTAATGTAGTTAGTAATTTGTCAGCATATGCATTAGTTTGAGATGTGTAAATGGCTTTGTGCATGCAACAATTCCAAGATGCTAAAAATTATCAGAATTTTGTAATTTTTTTGTGACTAGTTTCCCCCCTGAATTTCTTCATGTTTTATATAGGTTAGTTTTTGAAGTAGGTAGTTTGTGAATTGGGTGAGTATTATTATTTTTGATGTTGATAAAGTATGTATCTCCTTGTTTTCAGACCTTTAATTTCTTTTAATTTGGGTGGGTAGTCTGTTGGGGCATTTTGTGAATCACACATTTTGTAAATTTGTGTGTGTAGTTTGTAATTTGGACTTGGAACCTATATTGGATTCTTTTCCCGGATCAATTAAATTTGCTTTGAAATTACTCAATTTTGATAGGACTTGTAAATATTGTTTAGTTTGTTTGTTGGGTAGTTTGTTATTTTATTTTGTTGTTCAATTCTAAATTTATTCAAGTCTTGTATCGGATAGTTTGTGATTTGGGTGAGCGATATTATTTATGATGCTGGAGAAAGTATGGATGTCGTCGTTTTTTGAGCTTCAAATTTTTATTTCGATTGGTAGTTTGTCAGGGAAGTTTTTAATCTGGGTAGTCCTGATTTTGATAAGCATTAACATTGTTACGTAATTTGAAAACAACCAAACTAATGTTAATATATTTTTTCTCAATGCAGAAGACGATTATTGAAGTTAAGTCGACGGAGAAGGAAAAAGAAACGATGATGCTCTTAATGCAAGAGTGCCACCTGCTTGTTATTACGGTGACTGAATTGTCATGGCATGGGTAAGCGTAAGTAATTTATTTTATGAATTAAATATTTATAAAATGCTACGAGAAATATATTTCATGAAAAAACCAAGACTTCCCTCACGACGTTGACAACAATGTCATGTATATATTTAAGGTTGAACTAATTGAAGCATTGGTTATGCCACTGTTTTGTTGTTTTTAGTGGTTTTGAAAATAAAGGTTCATTTGCCTTGATATTATCGGAGATCGATTCGATTGAGGAATCAAGGTGTTTGTAGCTTGAAGAAATGAAAGGAACATGAAAATAAAGCAATTAAACTAGCTAAACTAAACTAGGAAATAAAATTTCAAGTTGGTTGAATGCCTCGTCATATGCCTCGAATATGAAAATGCAAGCAACTATAAAAATTAAGCAAAAACAAGCATTGTTTCACCAAGTAAAAGCATGAAAGCTCAAGGTACAACCATGATTGCATGAACATAAAAACTTGAATAATGCAAATTGACAAAAATCGAAAGCGTGAATAGAAAGAGCAATGCTAATTGACGTCAAAGTTTAAAACTTTACGAGAAATAACAAGCAACAAAACATAAATCTAAGATTTAGCATGAGAGAATGCATGAAAAGAAATCCTAAATAAAGCACATGAAATACTCAAAATAAAAATGATCCATGACTAGATCTATGATCTAGACGTGTCACTCATCTAGATTCCATGGACGACTCACAAGATCAAACAAGAAATCAAAGAGCTAAGGCAAAAAGCATAAAATTGAAGAACATGCATGAAAATAAAAGAAAGCTTACTTGAATTAAAGAGAGTAACAAGCTTGAATTAAATTGCAACAAAGTAAAAATCCAAGGGAGTACTTGAATTCTTCTTAGGCTTACAAACCCAAGGAACTGCTTGAAATTAAAATCTAAGAACTAGAGAGAGAACTTTTATCCAAACCCAAGCAAGAGTTGGGAAAAATGAGAGATAGTTTACAAAATGAGAGAAGTCTCCTATTCATACTAGGTTTAATTGGGTTTAAATGGGCCAAATTAGCCTTAGAGGCTTGAGATTCCCGGATTTGACCAAGTTTGACCCGGAGACACCTTCCTAGCCACTTGGCTAGCCCTTTTGGCTTGGTTGGCTTGGGCATGGGCGAGCCGGAATCGGTCTTGGGCGCAAGCCTTGGTAGGCGCACGAGCGCGGTTGGCTAGGCGAAATGGCGGGCGCAAGGTTGGGCGCTGGGCTAGGCGAAGCTAGATGTGAAGCTGGGCGGCAGTTTGGGCAAAAACTTAGGCGCTGCGCGGGCACCAGGGCGGGCGTGAGGTTGGCGCTGGGCTAGGCAAAGCTTGGCGAGGGTGGGCGCTGCTCTGGGCGAGAACTTGGGCATAAGAGCGGGCGCCGGGCGCCGCTAGGCGCCAACGTAGGCGCTGCATGGCAGGGGTGGGCGCCGCTTGGTGAGAACTTGGGCGCCAGTTTAGGCGCAGATGCCTTAGGCCTGAGTTTGGGCAAGGCTAGGCTTGGCTAGGCCACCATTCCAGAATGTTAGCCACTTTGAAACTTGCTCTTGGCACCAATTTGGGCATGCAAATAGGCAAGGTTAGGCTTGGATTTTTGGCCTCCATGCCTTAGCTTGAATTCCAATCATTAAGCCACCTATTAAATGAGAATCTTGAATATCAAAACTCAAGAATTACACCAAACCTCCAATTAATTGAAGCCATTTAACCCAACCAAATATAAAATTAACAAGACATGTGAAAAATAACAAAACTAGGAAAACAATCAAAAAACCTAACGAATCTCGACTAAAAACTACTAAAAACAACACTATACCCTAATTAAAAATACGAGAAAAATACCACAATTACATGCAAAATAGCCACCGTGAAGAAAATGCTAGAATGCAGTTCATTAATGCTATGTCTAATCTAATTTTTTGTAATGACAATGATTAATGGTTTTGCATTCAAATAATGTGGTAGTATGTTTGGTTAAATAGAGTGATAGTATTTTTTTTCATTTACCACTTTTTAAATATGTTAATAGTCTGAACATTAGTTAATATCATATACTACTTTCTACTCACAATTCTAAATCCATATTTTGGTATTTAATCTCATATGTTGGTAATTATTAACTACTTTGATTAATTTTGGATCAATTTTAATTAGGAAAAGCAATGGCATACATATCTGTGGACTTTTTATTAAATGGTATATGTAGACAAGCTGTTTTATCTGAATAATTGTGTATTTTGAATATTGGAATTGCAATCTAAGAATCCGAGCATTGCAAACTATGGTAACTATATACTATTTTGTACATAAAATTGCAATACCATAGTGTAGTATTTTATCCGATATGTTGATACCTCCAAACCAATTTGAACCGCAAAGTAGATGATTCGAGACTACTTTGAAAGTTAGTTGGTAAATCAACACTACTATATGGTGGGGATTTGGGACTATTTAGTACCACTATTGGTTAAAGCAAAGGGCATACCATATGTTGGTAATTACAAACTACTGTGAGCCAACATTAGAAAATGCTAAACTATTCAAAACCAGAATTGGTATAATTGAAACTACAATATGTTGGTAATGTGAAACTACTATGAAAAGTAGTTAGGAAATTTGAAACTACTTTGAAGCATGAATGGTATATCATTAATCCTAGAGGCGAGAGTTTATGGAACAAAAATGATACTATCATGGGGTGGAAAATACCAAACTACTCCGGACCACTTATAGTCTAAAAAGTCCCAAGCTACTATTGAACTGTAATTGGTAATTTGATATTGATTTATATGGAAGCGATCGGAGTACTTCTCCCGTATGCTAAAAATTCCACACTACTCTGTAACACTATTTAATAATTGAGACTACACCATACGACAAGATTCAAAATGATTCGAAGCTATTATGAACAAGAATTTGCAACTCGAGACTAATCAAAACAATTCGATACTACTCTGCACCACTACTTTGTAACATGTGCTTATAATTCTAGCCTACTCTTTATCACTATTAAATAGTTAGATACATTTATAGGACAACGTGATCCAAATAACATGATATTATTTTGAATAATGAAATTCCCGTAGGATAAAAGTTCTTAACTACTTGAAAAAATACTTAGATAATTGAGACTCCTTGCAATATATTCAAACAAACTACATACTTATTAATATTAATTGCATATCACTATAACCCTGAATTATTTTGCCCCACCCTTGTACTTTTATCAGATGACGGGTACCTCTCTGTACCAATTGACAGTTAATAATTTCTTTATGTGGCTCGGAACCGATGTTGATAACATATACTCATTATTTGAATTAGTGGCAATAATTGCAGATCCAATTTGAACAAATTTACTCGACGTTCCACCATCGCGCGAAACTCCGACCCTAATTTGAAACAATTATAATGATATTATAAGATTAACCATTATTTTGACATAAGTCTCATTATCAAGAACACACATCGGACATTTCAAAATGGAATAATGCATTTTCATATCCACCGTATCTAGGTGACACAAGTGTACACGGAACCGGGTCACTAGGGCATCAAAAGAGAATCCCGACTCTACATAACTATGAGCGTATCCCCTCCCCCCACCATAATTAAAATACAATTAATATTAGGTAGTGAAAAATCATTCGACCACAAATGTTGTCAACGTAGTATGAGATAATAAGAATGTAGCATGGAATCAAACACGATTCCATACGCCACATGAAATTATGTTTTTTAAGTTGTAATAAATTGGTTTATTCTCTATGAATTGAGACTGTGATCCAATCATAATTCCTAAGTTGTAATAAAGTAGTTTATAACTCACAAAAGGATGTAACATTGTCCAAAAGAAATCAATGAAAAAATGAATGTTAGTTTGTCAAATAAATGAAAAAAATCAATGAACAGTCCCAGAGTAGGAAATGATAATGAAGCAAATTACAACCAGAATTATTATAGCCTTGTTAAAGCCTTTCTTACATACGATTTGCAAAATGACAACACAACCATCAAACTACTTTGTAAGTATCCAAATAGTAAATGTACATAAGTTTCATTTTTTGTTTGTTCATATGCCTTCTTTCTATTTCAAATCCTATACCGAATTAAATCACATTATCACAAAAGGGAAAAAAACATAAGTGTAAAGAGAGAAAAGCAAGACTAAATGACAAAAAACAAATGGCATTAGTCCTCAACCTAGCAAAAAAAATTCTTTCACGAGGCCCACTAAAAAATAAAAATAAAATAGATTTCATGTCAAAAAATAATCCACAAAAGAATGTTACACTGTTCAAGAAAAAATAATGAGAAAATCAATGAAAACATACTTGGACAAAACTCGTAGTTTTGTACTTAATAAAAGATGTTACTCTGCTATAAAAGATTCTTGAAAATTAATGAAAAATCACTTGTATCAATTTCCATCTCCGATATACATGGATTCAGAAGTTGTATTAGGGATTTTCTCTCTAATACTCAATCGACTCTACAAAGGAAAACAAATAGAACACTCGCTTGTGGAGAAATTGAAAAATCATCCACAAATATAGAGTATATTTTTCGTGGGGAATAAACTTGATGACGTGAATCACGCTCCATCACCATGCTGTGTCTATTATGCTTTCCATCGGGGCCCGGATTTGAATCTGTGCACCACTCGTGGCAGGTTTGTGTTGTGGGTACGGATCGAAAATTGCAGGAAATTGGGGAAGAAGGCTCTAAACCTAATTTAGAAATGGGACGAATTGAAATTGGGAAAAACGAGCAAGGTATCAGCGGTCAACTTGGAGACCTTTTGGCGGCCAATAAGATGCGGACACGTGGCGATTGGAGGAGGCACCATGTCCAGCGGAATTGTGAGGAAATACGAGGGGCAGTTTAGTAACTATATGTTATTTTCCTAATTTCATTGTGTTGTCGTATGTGGAAACCATTTGGGATATTTGTTTGTGGTCCCAAATGGCAATGTACCTTGGTTATTTAATTGGTCACGTATGCAGAATGAAAATTAAGCTTTGAGTATCAATTCATATTATTTTCTCTCCCCTCTTTTCAACTTCTTCCCCAAGTTTCATTCTATCTTTCTCTACAATCTCCATAAAACAGAACAAAACGCAACATCTGGTATCCAGAGCCATCTCTTGGGCATGGAAGAAATTACAAGGTTTAAAAATCTACAAGAGGCACAGAAAAAAAATTGACCAAACACTCCAAATGGAAGCAAAGAAAAGAGAATTGACAGAAATTAAAATACAAGAGCAATTGGACAGCACAACCACCGATCTACAGGAACAGATTACTGGAATCAGATAAGAGATTAAAGACCATTTATCTGGGCTGAACAACAGATATGATCAGCTGGCAGGCATCCTTTCCTCAATCCAGTCCCAGTTGCAGAACACAGGTCCAGGAAGGAAAGTTGCTGAAGGATCCATTCTGGGAGAACCACCTCCACACCCTGCAATTGACAACATTAGCCACAGAAATCAGCAATTAATCAGGCAAAGAGAAAACCCATCTAACCAGGTTATGAGCCCTATTCCTAAAATTGATTTTTCTCACTTTGATGGCAGTAATGCTAGAGCCTGGATATTGAGGTGCAACAGTTATTTCAAACTAATTCCCAACATACCAGACCCACAGAGAGTAAACCTAGTTATCATGCATCTTGAAGGCAAAGAAGCTTTATGGTACCAGAATTGGGGAACTAGACTGGGTGATATTTCATGGGCTCAGTTTGTTGAACTAATTTCTGCCAGGTTTGAGGAATTAAAAGAGTCCAAAATTATTGCAAAGTTTAATAAACTGAAATTCCAGGGTAATTATGAGGAGTATGTTGAAAGGTTTGAGGAACTTAAGTCATGTATGATGTTGGGAACCCATGGGCAGTTTTCCGAAGAGTACTTTATTGCAAGTTTTGTCAGTGGGTTGAATGATGAGCTGCAGGCTTTTATCACCATGTTTAACCCCACACCTTGCAACAAACCATGGAACTGGGCAGGAAGCAGCTATTAACACTAGAAGCTATCACCAGGAAGCTGAGGAATTCCACCAGAGTGAATCAAGGTACCTATCCAACCCCAAAAGCGAGGGTTGAAGCAACCCAAGCCACAACTATCAGAACAGTTATTCCCCAAAGCAGCAGAGGACCAGTTAAATTGTTGACTACCAGTGAGATGGCTGCTAGGAGAGAAAAGGGCCTTTGTTATAACTGTGATGAACAATTCACRTATGGGCATAGGTGCAAAAATAGGGTCAACTATATGATTATGACTGAAGAGGAAGAAATGAGCTATTCACAAGATCAGGACAACTTGACATGTCCTGAGGAACCAACAACAGGGTTGGAAGAGGTGCAGATGACCTTAAACACAATGTCTGGTGAAGCTGGAATAACCACTATGAGGATGGTGGGCTACTGTGGAGAGCACCAACTCCACATCCTTATTGATTTAGGAAGTACACTAAGTTTCATGCAGGAAGGAACTGCAAGCAAGTTGGGATGTAAGCTGGAACCAGTTAAACCAGTTCTAGTGAAGGTGGCCAATGGACAAAAGATGATGAGTTCTCACAGGACAGAATGGTTTCAGTGGAATATGCAAGGGCAGAAATTCAGTTATCCCATAAGGTTGTTGAAGCATGAAGGGTATGACCTAATACTGGGAGGATATTGGCTCAAATCTTACTCTCCCATAGAGTTAGACTATGATAAAATGACTGTGACATTAAACACTGGATAGAAGAGAGTCAAACTACAAGCAATCACTACACAGGCTGAACTTAAGCTAATCACAGGTCCAGCCCCTTATAAGTTGTTGCATGAGGATACTGGGGAGGGGATACATGAAGCTTATTGGGTTGCCCTACAGAAACCTGAGAAGGAGGATAATACCTTGTTCACTGATTTATTGGATAAATTTGCAGATGTGTTTGAAGAGCCCAAGGGCTTACCACKTAATAGAGAGATTGAACACCAGATTGTGCTGAAGCCTGARAGTTTACCAAAGCACCAGTACCCTTATAGAACTACCCATGAGCACAAAGATGAGATAGAAAGGATTGTTAAGGAGATGTTGGAGACAGGAATAATTCAAAATAGCAAAAGCCCTTTTGCCTCACCTGTCATATTGGTTGAAAAGAAGGACTCTACATGGAGAATGTGTGTAGATTATAGGTATTTGAACCAACTCACTATCAAACATGACTACCCTATACCTGTAATTGATGAACTCCTAGATGAATTACATGGAGAAAAATATTTTTCAAAAATTGACCTGAGGTTACGATACTTCCAGATTCTTATGAAGCCAGAACACAGGCTCCTCACTGCTTTTTAGAACTCACAATGGACACTATGAATTCTTGGTTATGCCCTTTGGACTGTGCAATGCACCTGCTACTTTTCAATTCCTAATGAATCATGTCTTCAACAGCTATTTGAGAGGTCAGTTTTGGTATTTTTTGATGACATCTTAGTCTATAGCCAGAGTTTAAAGGAGCACAGGATCCACCTAGAACAAGTCCTACAGAAGTTGAGGGAAAACCAGTTTTATGCTAAGAGGAGTAAGTGTGATTTTGGGAGATTGGAGATAGAATATTTGGGACACATAATATCCCACCAAGGGGTATCAACTGATCCTGATAAAATCAGCAGCATGGTGAAATGGCCAACACCTACAAATGTCAAACAACTGAGGGGTTTTCTGGGCTTAACAGGGTATTACAGAAAGTTTGTAAAGGGATATGGGGTTTTGAGCAGACCCCTCACTGAACTGCTGAAAAAGGGAAAGTTTGCTTGGGGAGTTCAGGAGGAGCTTGCTTTTACCAAACTCAAGGAAGCAATGGTTAATACCCCTGTGCTAGCATTACCAGATTTCAAGAAAACATTCATTTTAGAAACAGATGCCAGTGGAACAAAAGTGGGTGCAATGATAATGCAAGAAAGAAGGCCTATATCCTATATGAGCCAGGAATCAAGATTTATCTATTTATGAAAGGGAGTTCTTGGCTGTACTCATGGCTATACAGAAATGGAAACACTACTTACAAGGAAATAGGTTTACCATAAGGACTGACCAACAAGCACTCAAACACTTGCTTGATCAGAAGGTGATGACACCCACCTAACATAAGTGGATCACTAAGCTACTGGGCTTGGATTATGTGATTGAGTACAAGAAAGGGAGTGACAATAGGGTGGCTGATGCATTATCAAGGGTAAACTCTCCTGAGGAAAGCTGTGAGGCATTATCTGTGGTCACCTCAACTTGGGTGCAACAAATTGTACAAAGCTATAAAGGGGACTCACACATGTCTAAAATAATATGAGCTAACACCATCAACCTTCACTCTTATCCCGAATTCACTCTGCATGAGGGAATACTCAGATACAAAGGCAGGCTTGCAGTAGGTGGAGATTCAGAATTAAGACAAACTATTTTCAGAGCTATGCATTCTTCAGCTTATGGGGGACATTCAGGTATACAAGGAACTTACATGAGGACCAAAAGGGTGTTCTACTGGCCTGGTATGAAAAAGGATGTCACAGGGTGGATTAATGAATGTGAGGTATGCAGGATGAATAAGCCTGATGGAGGTTCTTATCCAGGTCTACTACAACCCCTACCAATTCCTGAGCAGACATGGACTCACATCACTATGGACTTCATTGAAGGGTTGCCAAAATCCTATGGCAAGAATGTTATACTGGTAGTGATTGATAGATTCACTAAATATGCTCATTTTATTACCCTGTCCCACCCCTTGTCAACTAGTGATGTGGCTCAGATCTTTATAGATACAGTGTACATGCTCCATGGGTTACCTATCAGTATGGTGACTGATAGGGATAAGATATTTACTAGTAATTTTTGGCAGGACTTGTTTAAATACATGGGGTTAAGCCTAGATATGACTTCAACTTACCATCCCCAGTCAGATGGGCAAAGTGAAAGATTAAATCAGAGTCTGGAATGCTACCTAAGGTATATGGCTCACAAGACCCCTAAACAGTGGTCAAAATGGATTCCCTTGGCTGACTTTTGGTACAACACTAACTTTCACACTGGCTTAAAACTCATACCCTTCCAAGCCCTATATGGTTACACACCCCTATATGCAGCATGAAACCCTACTTAGACATGGACAATAAGGATGTGCAAACAAACATTCAAGAAAGACAATACATTACTGAGTTGATCAGAGAAAACCTGATGCATGCACAGCAAAAGATGAAATCATATGCAGACAAACACAGGAAAGACAGGTCTTTTGAAATTGGAGATTTTGTTTTCTGAAACTTCAACCTTTCAGGCAAAATTCGGTGGTGGTTAGAAGGAGCCTCAAACTAGCATGCAAGTACTATGGACCTTATGAGGTGATTGAAAAGATAGGGAGGGTGGCATACCGACTGCGATTACCTGAGAATTCGAAGATCCACCCTGTGTTCCATGTATCCTTGCTCAAAGGGAGGTCAAAACCAGGTACTCCGGTCTGCACCGAACCACCACCTACTGATTTGGAGGGTCAATTCAAATTGCAGCCTCGCACCGTGCTCAGAGAGCGTGACATCCTTCGCAAAGGAGAAAAAGTGCCTCAGCTTCTCATTCAGTGGGACGACGCCGAAAATCCGACAATCACTTGGGAGGATACGAGTTATATTCGCAGCAAGTTTGCATTTTTAGATCCTCGAGGACGAGGATTTCAAAATGGGGAAGGTATTGTTGTGGGTACAGATCGAAAATTGCAGGAAGAAGGCTCTAAACCTAATTTAGAAATGGGACGAATTGAAATTGGGAAAAATGAGCAAGGTATTAGCGGTCAACTTGGAGACCTTTTGGCGGCCAATAAGATGCGGACACGTGGCGATTGGAGGAGGCACCATGTCCAGTGGAATTGTGAGGAAATACGAGGGGCAGTTTAGTAATTATATGTTATTTTCCTAATTTCATTGTGTTGTCGTATGTGGAAACCGTTTGGGAATTTGTTTGTGGTCCCAAATGGCAATGTACCTTAGTTATTTAATTGGTCACGTATGCAGAATGAAAATTAAGCTTTGAGTATCAATTCATATTATTTTCTCTCCCCTCTTTTCATCTTCTTCCCCAAGTTTTATTCTATCTTTCTCTACAATCTCCATAAAACAGAACAAAACGCAACAGTTTGTCAATCCCATATTTAATTAGCATACTTTATCTATATATTAAATGAATAATCATATATGAATTTAATTCACTAAAAGTTAATTTCTAATAATTACTTACCAAAAGTCGATTGTCATCATATTTAATCAATAAATTAACTTTATCGTTTTTTTTTTCTGATTGTTTGAGAATTGTGTTCTCTATGTGATGATGAATATTGTGTGTGATAAATGTACTGTGTGATGAATACGTATGTTTTATATTAGATCCTTTACTGAAAATTGTATTGTATATGTATATTATGTGTGGTGAATATGACTTAAAATAAAACAACACTTTCAATACAATAATATTTATCGCATATAACAACTATATTGACATACATATTCATCACATTGGTAGAAATCGAGTGCACATTACATTGTGCACGTACATGGTTTACATCCTCACATAACAATATTATAAAAGTAATAAAAATATAATTACAATCTCACACATAATCGTACAAAGGGAATCAATTACACCATATATTATACACGTGCATGATATACACATCTTCACGTAACAATATCATAAAAGTTGGTTAAAATAATTACAAAAATATAATTACAATATTACAACTTTGTGTATCACAAGATGTGATAAAGTATCAGAAAAATATATATATTAAATTGCTACAAAAATTTATTAAAGTATATAAAAATAATAAATAAATAATTGTGCGAATTAAATCAACTAGCTACCAACTCTTAAATATTTACCAAACACTTATATACAACTAGCTAATACAATTAGCTAATTAAATCAACTATCTGATAATAATTAACATAATTAACTATCAACTACTTATTATCCGACAGTTGTCGGACAAGGCCTATATCTTTTGATGAAAACTTCAAAGATGACTATTAAAACAAATAGCAATTAAAAACTACTAAAAGATCATTATTGAATAGAAATCATGATACGAGTTTTTTCATGTACTGTCGCAGGGGATTTCAATTCCACTTTTTCCAAGAAGGCCATAAAAGTAGTTTTCCTGGTTTTCAATGACCCCAAAATATTACCCCCTCATGTGTAATATGTAGGCCGTTTTAAAGTGAAACACACGTGTTGAGAAATTGAGAAAAATATCAAACATATCCCTCATTAATACATTTACTATTAATTATAAGAAAATAAAATTGTAGTTTACATTACATGGGTTAGTGGGAGAATAAAAATAATTGCTGCATTTAATTAAGGGTAAATTTGGAATTATTATTAGAAAACTACCAAAAAATATAAAACTTCTTACATTTTTCATAATTGAAGGCAAACGACTTAAAAACTGAATAGGAGGGAGTAACTTTACAATTGGTGAATTTCATGTTAAATTCCACACAACCTTGTAATCAATAATCTCATACTCCACAAATATTATAGGTATATTCATTTTCATACCAAAACTTATATTATTTTAATTACATACTTATATATTTATCAATTTTACAAATTGAATCCTTTAGCTTTTTTTCTATTCATGAAAATCCTAATAAAAATAATTTTCAGATTCACATTGTAATGTGTTTTTTAGTTCATATGTTAATACTACAAATTTATGTTTTATGTTAGTGTTGTTGTTTAATATTTACAATTATAATTTTAGTTACTCTCAAAATAAACTAAATACATAAAAGTAAAACATATAAGAAAAAGTAATATTAATATTCAAATTTATAAATTATATAGGGCTACTTTACAATTTTAAGAAGTTGAAAAAGCGAAACGCGTTGTAAAAATTCAAATGTAAAAAAGGGTTTGGAGGAGAGAGACAAAAATAGGAAATGCCTAAAATATGTAGGGTTGGTTTTTGAATTCATTAGAATATATGCATCCTATAAATCAACCAACTAAACAAACTAAGTATCACAGTTTATTTCAAATCATTTGCACTACGATAAGACCGGGAGCAAAACAACAAGACGATGCTCGATTAATTGTGATCGCATTAACACTTCTAGTGACTGTTTTCAAAGTTTGTTACGCTGATTTTTTAACGACGACCAATTTGGCACTAGTAAACCTTGCTTAATCTGGTGCGTGGCAGTACTATTACTGACGGCATCGTGGCGTTGAAAAATGCTTAAACTGGTGTGTGGTAGTACTATTACTAATGACATTGTGGCGCCAAAAATGTTGTAGATTTACTTCTTAAAAAGTAAAATATTTTTGAATAATTAATGTTTTTTTTTCATAAGTAAAAGAATGAATGCTCTGTGTATTTTATTAAGTGAGAAGTCCAATATATACACAATATAGAATAGGGGAACTAATAATATTACATAAATAATACAGAAGAATATATTGACATATATTATATCACACCCTCGTGGTTGAAATAGGAGGAGAAAGAACGCTGAGACTGTCTCAAAAGTCCTCAAATAAGATTAAAGATAACACCTTTGTAAAGATACCAACAATCTGAAAATGAGACGGGACATTTAGAACATGAACCTGGCCCCGAGCCACATTTTCACGAACAAAATGAATATCCATCTCAATGTGTTTAGTGCACTGATGCTATACCGGACTTCCGGTGATATATATATCGCACTTACATTATTGTAATAAACCAATGTGGCATTACAATCGGACAATGAAGCTCTAACAGAAGATTGCTCAACCAACAATACTCAGACACCATGTTGGCTACACCCTGATATTCAGCCTCAGCACTAGACCTAGACAAAGTAGGTTGCCGCTTAGATGACCACGAAATCAAGTTATCACCTAAAAAGATACAATATCCTGGAGTCGAGCACCCGGTGTCTGTACAACCACCCCAATCTGCATCCGAGTAAGAGATGAGAGTCATGGTCGAAGACGGAAATAGGTTCAAACCAAGATCCTAGGTATCCTGAATGTAACTGACGATGTGCTTAAGCGCCTGCATGTGGATCTCCTGCACTGCATGCATGACCAAGATGATTTTTTTTCACCGCATATGATATATCAAGCCTCTTAAAAGTTAAGTACTGAAGGGCACCGACGAAATAATGTGAAGAATCCAAATACAGTGTAGTAGAAGCGACACTAAGCTTTGGTTTCGTGTGAACCGGAGTGGACGTAGGCTTACAGGATGACATACCTGCACGATGTATGATTTTAGTGGAATATTCTCGTTGGGAGAGAAAGAGACCACTAACGTGGTGAGTGACGGTGATGCCTAAAAAACAACTCAAGGGCCCGAGGTATTTCATATCAAACTTGGAACTCAACAGAGACATAATGGACATGCGAAGACGATCGAAAGATGCAGTGAGAATAATATTATCAACGTACAAGAGAATGTGAATCATATTTGTACCATGGCGATGGCTGAAGAGAGAATGATTGGAAGTACTGTGAGTAAAATGATTAGAAACAACATAATCGGCAAATCATTTGTACCAAGTGTGTGGAGCTTGCTTGAGGATGTACAAGGACTTCTTTAGCAAACATACATAAACAGGATGTGCCGGGTCCCAAAACTCCATGGTTGATGCATATACACTTTTTCCATAAGATCACCATAGAGGAAAGCATTCTTCATATCGATTTGATAAATAGGCCATGATTTGGAAAATGAGAGACTAAGGACTATACAAATGGTCGCCAGTTTGACCACCGGACTAAAATTTTACCCACAATCAACACCTACTTGCTGAGTTTTATCATCATCGACAAGACGGACTTTGTGCCTCTCAAAAGAACCATCAAAATGTTCTTTATGTCAAAGAATCCACATAGATCGAATAATATTAACGTCAGAGAATGGGTCACCAACTCCCACATCTTAGTTTTAATAAGAGCATTATATTCGTCGTCCATGGCTAATTTCCAATTCGGGTCATGAAGAGCAGCTAATAGAGTACGGGGTAGGGGAGACTTGGTACTGTTGTATGTAGATTATACAAATGCTTTGGCTTGAAAATTTCTTGTTAGTTGTGTGTGATCGGACGAGAGGATGGAACTGGAGTGGAATAACAGAACATTAGTGGGTAGCTAGGTCGGTGAATCAGAATTGGGTTGTTGAGTAGGCTGGGAGGAGCCAGATGTACCAGGTGCTGGAGCAGGCCAGATTAATGGGCTATTCATGGCAGAAAAGAGTGGGCCAGTTGGATTTATGATGATGAGAATAAGAGGGAGAATCATGAGGGTCTTTCGATGAGGTGTCCATCATGACGGAGTTAGCCGAGATGGCACGTTTGGTGTCGCTACTCTCTTCTAATACGAGCATACTTGTAGAACGACGGGAGGGGATCACTTTTTTGAATTAGGGTAGACGCCCCCTATACGCCTCGGTGAGGCCCGAAACCAACTATAATACAAGATAATTATTCGATACATGAGAACTGACAATAGTGAGTTGATCAGAAAGCATTTTAAGGTGCTGACAATATGTGACAGCGTTTGGAAAATCTTCAATGTGAGTGTGCGAGAACTGTTGCTCTAGGCTAACGACATGCAAACTCTTGTTATCCTGAAAGATATCGCGAAGGCTATTCCTAGTGTCCATGGTCGACGCATTGGGGTGGAGAATGGTGTGAATGAGGTCACTGGATATGGTGCCATAGATCCATTGAAGCACGATAGCGTCGATACGCTCGTGAAGATCCGAATCCATATCTTTGTGAACGATGTAGTCACAGATGGAGAAATTATAAAATCGAGAACCTGATGCGCCTTGGCATGAGTTTTAAATAGCGTCACCCATGTGGAGTAAATGACGTTCTTCATCTTGTGGGTGACGGGAATATAGGTCATGATGTTAGAAATGCCAAGAACGGGATGATATGAATGTTTTGGTTCTGTTGGCATGGTGGATGACGGGATAGGGGACGAAAGAAGAAAAAAGAAAAATATTAGAGCACAACGGAATGACAGAGGAAGAAAAACCCCAAATCTCTTGATACCATGAAAGAATTAATGCTATGTGTGTTTCATTAAATAAGAAGTCATATACATACACAGCATAAAATAAGCACTACAAAAAAGAAAACTGGCAAATGCTGACGGAAAATACTGATGGGTTACCTATGCTGACAGAAAATGCTGACGGATTTCTATGCTGACGGCCATTACCCGTAAACAATATATAGTTATATTAATTACTTACATATATATTTATAGAGATATCTAATAAATTTCAATAAATAGTAATATATATTTATAATAAATATTTTTTTACAATATAATTTCTAATAATAATAAATAAATGTATTTAGTCATTTATAAATATATATATATATATATATAATTATATAATATATATAATTATATAAAATAAATATAAAAATAAAAATTTACAATAAATATATTTTAATTAAGATTTAAGATTTTATGATTTTCTTATACTTATATATAATAATATTATATATTTATAATATCATTATTCATGAATATAATATAAAATAATACTAATTAATATAAGTTTATTCTAATATTTTATTTATTATTCTCTAAATATATTATTATTTTAAATTATATATATAACATAACTTTCGATAAATATTATTTAATTATAAATATAATTTACATTTGTAAATATAATATTATTAATTATAAATATAATTTATAACTTAATTTACATATTTAATATATATTAAAGATATATAAACTATTAAATGTAATTGCCTTGACGAGACGGTAACACCACTTCTCTGTTTACAAGATGTTGCGGGTTCGAATTTCATCCATGCAATATGTGGGATTTAAATTGACGCGGATTTGGCTGGGTTGTGGGTCGCTAGGGGCGGGCTGGGCTGAGCCTGTTCAAATAAAATATTATTTTGCTGACGGGCCCAACCTATCAGTAAATGTCGACGGATTCCGTATGGTGCCCATGATCTTTACTGACGCGTATAATCCGTCAGCAAATATTAATAATGGGTAACGTCTGTCGGTAAATATTATATTGATAGTTCTGCCCGTCAGCATTTAACAATTTTTTTTAGGGGAGGGAACCTAATAATATTACGTAAATAATAACTGAAGAATATAATGACATGTATTCTATCAATAAGCTTGTCTCAAACATTCTTTTGGGGTCAAATTCACACTTATGCACTTGTCTTATCGACTTCGTAGAAATTACATATGTTAGGTATTTAATTTCGAATAAAACTATCAAGTTAGGGGTTGAAATTTGAACACATTCCACCTAATAAGTTTGATTTCTTGAGACAAAAAAGGTCTTCAATAATCAAAGGACCAGAAATAAAGTAGATTTTTTTTATAAAAAAAAAAAAATTTAAGGAGGGATGGACATTAATTTGTTTAGGATATTCCGATCCACATGTCAACCAAACCAACTTGCATGTAAAAAAAAAAAAAAAACAAAAAAAAACAAAATTAATGTCAGGTAGCTTCGATTAGAATTGGGAAAAAAGTCGGAGAGCTCTAATAGTCAATTCTCCATATCACATGACCCAGTGGTTTCCAAAAATCCAACCTGTTTTAACAGGATAAATAAAAGGTTGCTGATCAGCGTACAAATTTGCATCTAAGATTTACATCGTATATAATATACTAATTAGTAATTGTATGTAGTCAAATGTACACAATTAAATCAATTATTTTGAAAAGGCTAACCAATTAAGTATCGATCTATACGATCTCTGAGTATACTAATATCATAATTTGTATATTGTTATATCGATCTCATGTATAGATTCATATGTTAAGGATACTATATTCTTGACTTTAAATTTCCTCAAAGAAATAAAGAAAAAAAGTGGCCACGCCAAGCCTGTTTAAAAATAAACTCGCCAAATCAACCTTTCAAATTGAAATATAAAATTCACGTACTGAAGTAAGAAAAAACATACGCACACATATTCATAAACATACTCAAACGTACTGATGACACACATACACATAGATGTGTGGGTTTAATTTGTTTAAGTACGTCTATCGTGCCTAAGCACGTGTTGTAGGCAGATTAATGAAATTGCACCACATATATATACTATATATCAGTCATCATTTGTAAATCTATACCTCCATTTAAATCTTTCTTAACTCTCCTTTACAAATGAAGATCAAGCATAAAATCCTAGCTTTGTTCTTGGCTTCAATAGTTTCATTTTCTGCATTTCATCAGCTTGTTATTGGCGAGGTTTTCATTAATGGTGCCCCATTAGATGATAAATACATATGGTCAAGAAAACTCTTGTCTACTTCTTCTTTTCCCACACTGGAAAACAAGAATATTAATAAAAATCAGGCCAAGAAAGCTGTGGAGCAAAGCCTGAGGCCTCGTCCGCCTAGCGATCCGAATCCTAGTCACAATTGATCGTTATCATTTCGGCAAATTAATTATTCAAGGCTAGTTGTAGTAGAGATTTTTTTTTTCTTTGATTTCTTGAAATATTTAATGATTTTGATTTTCTTAATGAAATATGTTTTTTTTTATTGTTTTTAATAAGTTCATTTTTCTCTTTGACGTTTTTAATTTTGGGAATTTAATTTACTCATGATGTTGTTAAAGTGTAGTGTGATGGGAAGTATATATCCATGAATTTGAATCATGCGGTGTGAATAAATGAGCATAATTTTCTCTCATAATTTAATTTACTTCTAGATGCAACGAGCATATGAAATATAGTTCATAAAATTAGAATCTTGTCATATTTGGATCTTCCAGTTTTACATCTTTCCCGGTATATATTGGCTTAGTAAGACTAGAAATTTCGGTCTTATAAGTATGCATGCATGGTTGTAATTTTTATCCCCGTAAGTTTCAATTATTTGTAATCTTTCTCCTATAAATTCCAAGTTATATGTAAGTTTGATCTCACATTTGTGAATCAATATTTTATTTATTCGCGAAAACCTCTTAAAGGTCAAATTATCCGATATTGCCAAAGAAACTTACAAATTGAAATTGTTACAACGATTGAAGGTAAATACATCAAATATTGAAATTGCGACATGGAGAAGTTAGAATTAAAAAATGTCACCGCTATAACTTATACGGAATTGAATTTTAATTTAGTGTATGCATTATATAATGTCACCCTTTTTTTTAGATATATAGATTGATCATTTTTTCTATAAAAAAGAACCACTTAAGAGTATTGGAATTTAAGAATAAAACGTCCATTAATATTATAAATTGTGGGACTTTCCCAATAACGAGATGTCGAGATCTACTTGCAAGTGAGGATTAATTAATTATTGAGCTTATCACAATAAATATTGGTTGGCACTTTGACCCCTTGTCTCATCCTAGTAAATATTTGACTATTGTTTTATGGATCTCAAAGCTAACTGCTACATGTGAGGGGAAAAGCAAGCATATGATTTTTGTTCATGGCCAATAAATACTGAGATTCTTATTAAGTATATCTTGGTTGGATTATATGCCTTATCTTTTAGGTACGTTGTGATTTTTGTCCATATGGAGTCATGGACTAAAACGGTACAAAAAAAGAAAGAAAATAAAAGGAAAAAAAGGGTACAAAATAATACATCGGAAAAGGGTTTTGGAGTTTTTATGGAGCATGAGATGCTTGTTTCTTTGGAGTAACTTTATGGTCATTCATGTCTCCATGTGAATGCAAATAACGTTTTCAATATATTTGGATGAATAAAGTAAGTTAAATTTGATTCATAATCTGTATTTTTTGATGGGATTGACCAAGATTTTAATTTTCTCATGTGAATTATTGTGTCTATCTTGCATATAAATTCTGGGTTTTTTATAATGTTATTTTGAAGTTCGAATCGTTATATTTACACATTATCATGTTGCATATATAATTTATGCAGTTTACAATGATTTTCTACACACACCCAATTAGTAGTAATTGTAGGTATTCATCAAGAAAATGAAACAAAATAAAATTGAGCTTTGATACTCAATTGTATGATAAAAATAAAATGCTAATGCAAAACGTTTTATGACCTTTGTAATAAACCACAATTCAATTAGTGTGTGCAATTGCATAATCCCATTTTTATCATGCCGGACATAAAGTCGGGCTAAAGCTCAATTATGGGTTTCTATTGGGCCATTATAAAGCAGATTTGGGCCGTAAGAAATAGTTGTAGGGTCGACGTTGGGCCCAATTATGTTACCAACACAAGTTATATACTTACATATGTCCGATTATATCTAATTTTCAAATTTCTCTTTGAATTGTCTTTTTTTTTTTTTTTTTTTTTTAATTATTCAATTTCTTTTAAGTTATAAAAATATTATTTATGAGCCCATAGAATAGGACAAAGGGTGTAATAAACAATTAATAACTTCATATCTCCATCCAGTAGTCACAATATTTTATATAGACCCCTCGTGTATCAATCATCATCACTTTAGTCCACAAAAATATAGACAATAGCATTAAAAAGTGATAGAGACAAATTTGCAAATCCCACACATTAGATTAGAGGCCAAAGGGTTGCGGGTGGGGGACCGCCAGACTCGGTCCCTACTTGATTCAACTGCAAATAACTCACCAAACTCAAATTTTGTTAAGTGACCAAGTCCACCCATATGTATATGTATGCAACAAACACAGATTGATTTAACATTTGAAAAGTTCAAATATTCACTGGTCACTGCTCCATCAAGTGATCTTGTGTGTTAGATTAAATTACCAACTTTAGATTCTGATTCTATTTTTAACTTAAAATCATTTTCTGTTTCCTAAATACCAACTTTTTTAATTCTCGACTACTTAAATTTCAAATGCCTAAGACTCGTGTAAATAATGGATACGGGAGTATTTGGGTGTTTTAGACCTTTGAGAAGGGCAATTTGGTCCTCAAACATTTTGTTGTTGCTGGCGTCAAAAGTTGATTTCTTTCAGTGTTGTAAGTCCTAAGAAGGTGATATAGAAGTTAGCAACATGGGACAGAAGTGGAGCTTCTTTTATGAAAGTTGGGTCATGGAATAAAGAAGGTCTGTCCCATGTCCCATTTTTTGGTACAGATATATCTGCGCACACACCAAAAAAGAATAACAAATCACTTAAACTTATACTTATCACCTGCAAAAGTGAATTCAAAAAAAAAACAAAAAAACTAATACAATCAACTTAGAATCCAAGAATACTTTCTTCAACTATCCCAATTATATTATCCATTACATTTGTTAGACTTCAGATATATCATAAATTCAGACCTATAGTGTTTTAATAGAAAATCTAATCGTAAAAAAGAAAAAAATATATAAAATCGGTCAATAGAAGTCCAACACATGTAAGTAATTTCAATTTGTTAGTTAACATAAATTGAAATTACAAGTTGAACATCTCTAGTAATTTCAACATTATCTATCTATATATATATGTGTGTGTGTATGTGTGTATGATACCACTGTAGAAAAAAATTGCAAGCTTTCATTTTTATGCAAAAAGAAATGGCAAGTTATCATCATCTCTAATAATTTCAATATTACCTCAAACAAGATTAGAATTTGCACAAATCCCACAATCCCATCACCCCAAATCCCCACAAAGAGAAAAATAAAAAAAAAGGAAAACAACAATATATACTCTAAACAAGAAATAGAAAAGTCCAGTCAAAATATGACACAAGATTCAAAAGAAAAATACATGAAAATTAAGAAAACACTAAAAATTATAACTATAGACCCTCAAATTAATGTATATGTCATACACTTCTAGCCATCATTTCTTGAAACCTTCTGTAAGACTCCTGTTTCTCCAACCTGAACTTCTCATGGCAATCTGCAATGAACAAATCAGCAAGCTTATCAATCTCATTACAACACTCTTTCTCACCACCTTTCTCCTCAAGCCACTGCAAGTACTTTGAAAGCTCACTATTATTATTATTGTTATTATTATTATTACTATTACACTCTTGCATAATCTCGTCGTAATCCAAAGTCGTTGCCCGGCCAATCACAGAATCCCAACTCGAATCATAGTAAACATATGGATTGGAATTAGACGAGCCCCAGTTGTAGTGCAGCCTAAAAGATCCAAAGAAGAGCTTTTTCTGCTTACTATTTTTGTTTTTCTTCAGAGGAAATAATTCTAAAAAAGGAAGGAAATGCACGTCCTTCAGTAGTTGGATTAGGACCGATTTTGCTCTGGCGAGAGCGCGTGCGATGCGGTACACGTGCGAGAATACGAAGGTTTGGAGAAGGGTTTTGAGTTTCATGGAGTTTAATGAAGAAGAAGAAGAAGGAGAAAATGGTGGTTTCATGTTGTTGGAGAATATATGAATGGAGCTGAGAGTTTTGAGGTTTGAGGGGCCAGACATGATCTTCTTTGTTTTGGGGTTGAGGTGGGTAAAATGTAAAATGTAAAATGTAAAATGTAAATTGTGTTGTTTTGTTGTGAATGGATTTTATAGAGGAATGAATGAATGTATATTGTGTTTTCGAATTTGTTGGTGCTACTTAGTATGTGACTTAAACTAAAGTGCTAACAACTTAGGGTATTATTGAAGTGTGACTTTTTCTTTCTGTTCTATTTGTCTTAGGTATAGTACTTGACTAGGGGCTTCTTGTGACAACAAATATATAGAGAGAGAGAGAGAGATTTAATTGCAAAATTAGTTCTATAATTATAATAGTCTAGTAATTTTAGTTCTATAAATTTTGTGCTTATGCAATTTTGGTCCTGTGGTTTCTAAGTTGGTGCCATTTGGCCCCAATTGTTATATTTCTATATTTTGTCATTCCCAAAATGTCCTTTAATAACTAAGGGTATGTTTGCAAAGGGTTGAGAATGTCAGATTGGTATTTCGAGAATCGAATATTTATTTGTTTTAAAATTCAAAAATTAAATATCCAACCAACAATTTCTTATCCCTAATATCTATCATATTAACACATATAATTAAATACTACTAAATAAAATACATTTATTTTTCTAACATAATTTAACATTAAATACAATATAAATTCTCGAAATGAAAACATATCATTTCTTTAGTTATCCTTTCTCCTCCCTTCGTCCCATAATTATTAAAAAGGAAAAAAGAGGAGACACATTTTAATAATTATTTTTGAAGATAAATGGTAAAAAAATAAATAGTAAAAAGATTTGGATCCGGGGGATGGGTGCCCAAGTCTTGCGGCTGGGCTTTAGGAATCAAAGGCAGTGTTAGAAACCCGAAGAGGTAAACAAGCCCGATTCTTCGCTGATATTACAAAACCAATGACCAAAATTTTATTATAATAAATGTTTGTGAAATGTTGTGATCAGACAACAGCTAAAGATCAAGATTCAAGACCCCTTTTCCTTATCCTTATTACCTTAAAAAACTGCAAATGATCTTGTTCAAGATTTTTCAACTATTGATTTTCAATCTCTATATATCATTGTCTACTTTAATTTACTCAAATTGCTTCTCAGTTATTTCTTCACTTGCACTTTTTACTATACTCAAAGTTTTCCACTGCACTAATTTTAAGAGAGAGAGAATATATATTTACCTCATTAATAATTTAAGGGTTAATTTCAGAAACTACCACTAAAACTTGTTCTAATTATAAAAATTATAGTTAAATAAATCTATCGAAGTTACAAATACCTCCGTGATGCATTAAAAATAGCTAGAAAGATGTGTCAAGGGCTATTTATAATTTTGAAAGACCTTTTTTTTTTTTTTTTTTTTAGAATTAAAGATTGTTGTAAAAATTGCATTTTTTTTTTGTTCTTTTTGAAAAATACTTATGATGGGCACTAAACTTTAGTTCTTTATTAGTCAGCCATACACCCTCAAAAGATTTATTTATTTTGGAAGATAAATTATGCAATTGAAGATTAATCAACTTTATTTGGAGAAATATTAACTAGCTCATAGACATTAGTCCAGACGCAGTGGATTAATAATTTAATATACGCTTTCTGCAAATTGATATATATAAATTATAATAATGCTTCCACCATACATCCTTACCTAATTTTTATTTATTTATCATCCATGTTTTCCGCAATTGCTATAATGCTATAGCTACAGAAAAACTTTCTTTTTTTGTAATTTACCCTGGTTTCTTTTCTTTGATTAAAGTTTTTTTTTCTATGATTGAAGTTAGTCTCATTTGTAATTACTTGTTTGTTTCTAATCACAACGAGCTAGTTAATCTAATTACCCACTAATTTCTTCGAGACATATATAAACAATAATGTTGAGCAAAAACCGTTCTTTATTATTATTATTATTATTATTACTACGTTGTTGTTGTTGTTGTTGTTGTTGTTGTTGTTGATGTCTTAGGCGCCGGGCTTAGCAAGTTAAAGACCATGTCGATTCATCTTTTTCAGAGCAACCAATTTCATTAGGTAATTTTTTTATTTTTATTTTGCAATCAATAATAATATTCTTTTTCACCCATGCATTGCACGGGCTGAAATTACAAATTAAAAATATATATTTAAAATTATATATTACCAAACACTTATTTGTACATAACAATATTGGTCATGTTTTCGACATTCGACTCTTGACTCTCTTGTTTAAATCTTAAGATATTTTAATGTCAGAAGACGCTAGACTCATTTTTGGAATCAAACTTTTATGCTCTCAGATCAATTTATACTGCCAACTAAAATTAAAAGACGTCTCACGATAACTCGATTAAACAATAAATGACATCACAAATTATATTAAAATAGCCTAAATAATTAAATCAAATATTATACATATATTTAACAATCGACGTGTTTCTGGGTTTTAAACAATGAAATTGGGACATGCTCATACAATTGAAATGTTTTAATCAATTAACAAATAAAATTCAATATGAATATTTTTAAACTGTAATTTTAAAAACCTCTGTGTTTTTTTAAAATTAAAACATAATATATTATTCTAATAAATATGTAGATAAATTTACAAAAAAAATGTAGATTAAAACACCAGAACTTTTTATTTGTCAAACGAAACATGCGAAGCAGACACGCGCATATTATGCGGGATTTGAAAAGAGTAATATTCATTAAAATTACCAAAAGAATAATATTGAAAATGTTACATACAAATCGTAACATTCTTTATTTTGTTTTCACAATAAATAATTATTACACACAAATCAGAACATTACTTGTTCTAATTACAGTAACATTCTTTGTTTTGTTTTCACAATAAATAATTATTACACACAAATCAGAACATTACTTACAGTAAGACTGATTTTCAGAATTAAGAAATCTACAAGTCTTTTACGTGAGTCATGAAATTAGTTGTGATATATCAAGAAAATTATTTGTTCTAATCACAGTTAGACTGATTTTCAGAATAGGGAATTTTCAAGTTTTTTTTACATTAAGTCACGAAATTAGTTGTAAAGCATATCAAAATACCTTAAACTTGACGGGGAAACCCGTATAAAATTGAGTTTGAAAAAATTTAACATATACAATACCCACGTGTTACATGTGAATATGTGATAAAAAATTAAAATTTATAAGACACTAATAATTCTATTGAAAAAACGTCGTGCATCTAACTTGTAGTATATGTAATATTATATTATTATTATTTATTTTTTTGCGTAAGATATTAATTTGTTAATGCAAATATATTAATATATGTATCAATGCATTATATTTGAATCAAATAAAGAGATTTAGAATATATTTAATATTTATTTTTCTAGCATAATAATTTATTATTAGTATTAGTATTATGTTATCTTTTTTGTTTCACTTGTTTTTGTTTGATGTAACAATAGCTTTTCACATATATTTTTAATATTATTTTTAATTTATTATATTAGAATTAGATAAAAAAAATTTAAGTTTATATTTTTATATTTATTCCCCTTTGTAATAACTCATATTTTTCTTAAATAAATATTTACAATTATAATAAAATTATTTCAATTTTTATTTTAAATAAAAATTAATTCAACTTATATAGATTTCTTTCTAATTAGATATAAATTTTTTATATTTTTATATTAATAAAAGTAAGATATTGAATTGAACAAAATATGTTAAAGAAAATATTATAGTAGGTAAGATGTAATAAAAGAGAAATATTGAATTAGGCAAAATATAATATTAGAAAAGTATTAAAGTAGAAGCAGACACGCGCATATTATGCGGGATTTGAAAAGAGTAATATTCATTAAAATTACCAAAAGAATAATATTGAAAATGTTACATACAAATCGTAAACATTCTTTATTTTGTTTTCACAATAAATAATTATTAC
>BMAC01001068.1:132167-150733 GCA_014905375.1 Phtheirospermum japonicum
GTAAATATATAAAAAGAAAAATACTAAATTAGGTTAATATTAGACTCGGATGACACCGAAGCACCTAGATTTTTTCCAAAGCTAACGAACCATGAAAAACACACAAATCAGAACATTACTTGTTCTAATTACAGTAACATTCTTTGTTTTGTTTTCACAATAAATAATTATTACACACAAATCAGAACATTACTTACAGTAAGACTGATTTTCAGAATTAAGAAATCTACAAGTCTTTTACGTGAGTCATGAAATTAGTTGTGATATATCAAGAAAATTATTTGTTCTAATCACAGTTAGACTGATTTTCAGAATAGGGAATTTTCAAGTTTTTTTTACATTAAGTCACGAAATTAGTTGTAAAGCATATCAAAATACCTTAAACTTGACGGGGAAACCCGTATAAAATTGAGTTTGAAAAAATTTAACATATACAATACCCACGTGTTACATGTGAATATGTGATAAAAAATTAAAATTTATAAGACACTAATAATTCTATTGAAAAAACGTCGTGCATCTAACTTGTAGTATATGTAATATTATATTATTATTATTTATTTTTTTGCGTAAGATATTAATTTGTTAATGCAAATATATTAATATATGTATCAATGCATTATATTTGAATCAAATAAAGAGATTTAGAATATATTTAATATTTATTTTTCTAGCATAATAATTTATTATTAGTATTAGTATTATGTTATCTTTTTTGTTTCACTTGTTTTTGTTTGATGTAACAATAGCTTTTCACATATATTTTTAATATTATTTTTAATTTATTATATTAGAATTAGATAAAAAAAATTTAAGTTTATATTTTTATATTTATTCCCCTTTGTAATAACTCATATTTTTCTTAAATAAATATTTACAATTATAATAAAATTATTTCAATTTTTATTTTAAATAAAAATTAATTCAACTTATATAGATTTCTTTCTAATTAGATATAAATTTTTTATATTTTTATATTAATAAAAGTAAGATATTGAATTGAACAAAATATGTTAAAGAAAATATTATAGTAGGTAAGATGTAATAAAAGAGAAATATTGAATTAGGCAAAATATAATATTAGAAAAGTATTAAAGTAGGTAAATATATAAAAAAGAAAAATACTAAATTAGGTTAATATTAGACTCGGATGACACCGAAGCACCTAGATTTTTTCCAAAGCTAACGAACCATGAAAAACAGACATATAAAATAGAAGAATTTTACATTAATATATAGGGGAGATAAGACCAGCAAAGAAATAATATACACAAATCTAAAACACATACAATAAATTTTTAAAAAGGATCACAAGAAAATACCTAAGACAAAAATAAGCAAATATTTACTTTAAAATTTCATGCTTCACTATGTTTTAAAATTAGGGCTCCAATACCAATAATGAATCTAGCTATTTCTTGGCTCAAGTTTGATCAGCAAGCAAACAAAAGAGCAAGATTTGTTGGAAACTTCGATTTAAAGAATATTTAAGTGCAGGATTATAAAATTACAGTAATAATATATAATGTTCGTTATTACTATTAATTATTACAAATAGCTTAATAACATAAAACACCAAGAACACATTTCAAGCTGACACGGGTTTGGAGTTATCACTCCAAGAACTAGCTACGAGATTCTCCCTCGTGATCGAAGATCAGCTTTGAATTAATTGCAATTTGATCATTAATCATAATTAACCATCTAATTTAAATCTCATTAGTGGTTCTTTTAAGAACATTACATAGTCGCCCCAATTCATTGATCATCAATAAAAAAAAGTCCCAATACTCCACCGTACGGTCACCCCCTAAGTTTAAGATAGAATATAATTAAATCTTGTTAGAAATTACAAATAGCACAAACAGTGAATTGTCTGTAAAATCACTAAAAATTGAAAAAATTAAAATAGAAAAAAAGTAGCAAGTCGAGTCGAGTTAAAAACTCTGTCCGCAAGACGAAATAGCTCCGGTAGTGCTTTTTGGTTTTGGCTATTCGTCTCAAAAAATGAAATGACTTCGTCTTTGGTATTACATCACCGTAAATACCAGAACTCCGGCGAACTAGATAGAAAATGAATTGAACTACGTAAAGAAAGATGCAGAAAAAAGTGTATGCAGTAGGAGGTAACAACCAGCTTAATGACGTCCTTAAAGGCATCATTAAGTCATTCAAACAGGCAGTCATCTGGCAGCATGAACCTGGATAGGTTCAGCGTGCACATGCAATGCATGTTGAATTCGTACGTTTTGGAAATATTTGAACGGTCAGGCGAAAGGTGCTAGCCATTTTCGTAACGGTCAGAAGTTCAAAAGCTACACAGGTGCGTGTATGTTAAAAAAAAAAAAAAAAAAAAAAAAAGGGAAGCCTGGGTAGAACCAAGACCCCCCACACGGACCACCTCAAGGCGAAAGGTGCTAGCCACCGGGCTCGGCTTTGCCGAAGGCGGACGGCGAACCCAAGTCCAAGAGCCCGGACCAATTGCCCAGGTCCCAGGACCGGGCTCGGCTTTGCCGAAGGCGGACGGGCGAACCCAAGTCCAAGAGCCCGCGTGAGCTTTGTTCACACAAAGTCCACAACACCCACTGACCCACTTGATGTCCATTAATGAAATATAATTATTTTTAAACTCCTTTCCACATTGATTAACTTTCAATGTGGGATACCCAAAAAATGCATTTAAGCAACCGTTCAACTTCCAAACATCATGTCTCACTCACCAATAATTGGATTTGAAAATTTAAAATACTACGATTATCTACACGACACGTAGATCGAGCCTATACAATTTATTAACACGAATTTTTCACTGTATTATTAAATTAATTAAAATACAATTTACAACAAATCTTAAGAGTTTTTTTTTTTTTAATGTACATAATTTTAAGATATCAATAGAGAAAATAAAGCAGGGACATGGAACTGGTAAACAGTATATGGAACACTTTAACTCTGTACTACAAAAGGGTGAATTCAATCTCAGTTAGATAGGAGAATACATTACCTTTCCTTTATGATATTCCCCAGGAATCTTTTTTTTTTTTTTTTCACGAACATGGACATTTTCATTGAATTCACTATTTGCACTTTCTTTTGAAATTCCTCCTTTATTTTCCAAAGAGTGTTGGAAATATACCTTTTTAATGGCACTGTGATTTGAATATTTGAAATTCACTAGTCTTCATTCAGCTCTAGAATTTACCCAAAGAAATAGAAAAGAAAATGCAAAAACTTTGGAAATTAGATTAAATCTTCACGTGGGAATGGATATTCAATTCATAATTCAACTGAGTGGTATATCAATCATGCAATTGCTTGACTTGTATTGCAAATCAATGAGATTGTGTGGTTCTCGTGGGTCAATGTAATGGAGTAAAGCGAATTATTGAGACTAGGGGTGAGCAAAAAATCGAAAAATCGAAATAATTGACCGAATCGAATCGAAATTTTCGATTTGGTTCGGTTTTATATAAATTCGGTTCGGTTCGATTCGGTTTTAACCGATATATAATTAAAAAATAAAAAATATATAAATTTTATATTACTTATTGTTATATTTTATCAATTCGGTTGATTTCGGTTAATTCGTTTTTAAACATTTTCGATTTAGTTCGGTTTGCAATTTTATAAATATTTCGGTTTTCGATTTTTTCGATTTAGACCGAATTTCGGTTCGATTCGATTTGAGATTTTATATAAATATTTCGATTTTCGATTTTTTCGATTTCGGTTATTTCAGTTTAGTTCGCTTTTTATTCGAACCAATCGAATGCTCACCTCTAATTGAGACAAAAGATATTGAAATTGAAATTCAACTTTGTCTTAATATATCAAGCCTGTTGCATGTGACTTGCTTTTAACGTCGAACTCGAAAATTGATTCAATATGTACTCAAATGATAGTAACCGCAAACTGATCATTAGAAACCATATTCTGAATCGTTGGCACATGCATGGATTGATGTTCAAAGCAACTTCACCTTATGGCATGACATTGTGTATTTCGATATGTAATCAGCAAATGAGATATTCTTGGTGTATGTGTAATGAAAAGATTTAGTGAATAAATAGTGGCGTCGGTAACATCTTCCTCTCTCTTTCTCAATTTGACATCTTTACGTGGAAGGCAAATTCCTACTTCATTGGTATTATTTATTAGTTTTTTTTTTTGTTCTTTTTTTAAATTTAACTAACTACTTTGCAAAGAAAGAGGAAATTTTGTACTAATTAAGCAAAAAACCCAGGTCATGCGGTCGATAATTCGACTCTTGCTTACTCGTAAAAGCATTATCAGCAGATAGGATGGACCTTTACAGCATAGAGAGATTTTACGGTGACGTGATTATATCATTTTTCAGTTAATTATAATCGTTGAATTATTTTAAATAATAGTGACTAATTTAACACCCGCATATTATGCGGTAATTGAAGAAAATAATAATCATTAAAAATACTAAAAGAATAATATTGAAAATACTACACACAAATCCTAATATTATTTTTCTATTTATATAAAGATTATTTTTCAAAATAAATAATTTTTACACATAAATCGGAGCATCATTTGTTCTAATTACAGTAAGTGACTTTTACAATAAATAAATTTTAATTATTTTTACTCGGGGGTCATGAAATTAGTTATAAGACATAACAAAATACTCTATACTTCAAAAGAAACCCATAAAAAATTGAGTTTATAAAACATACAACACCCGCGTGTCGAATGTAAATATGGGAATAAGAAATTAAAATTTATAAGTTACTGATAATACTATCAAAAAACGTCATATATCTAACTTTTAATATATGTAATATTATATATATATTTTTTCCTTTTTTCTTTTTTCTTTTTTCCTGCGCAAGACATTAATTTGTTCATAATAATATATAACGTGTTTATTAATGTACTAGTGTTAAACCCGCGATTTTCGCGGGCAAATATAAGAAATGGAAAAAAAATATAAAATTTATTAAACGTAAGAATAAGATTACTATTCTTTCGTTCTTTTTTTTTTTTTTTTACTTAATTTTGCTTTCACCGGGTATTTCTCYTTTTTCTGGCTTTACACAAGAAACAAACAAAAGCCAAGCATAACAGCTCAAATTCAAGACATTTCAACCACACTTATCAATCCCTAAAATAATGTTATACCCAATCAATTAAAAAAATCTAAATTTAGGTACCTGGACTCAGCTATTGTCATCAGCAAATTTTCTTTAAAAGACTCCCTTATTGCCAACTTGTTTCACTCAATTCTTACTGTTATTACCTTTTCTTTTGACCAATATTTACTTTCTCACCATTGCATAGCAAATACTAATCCAAATCCATTTACACATCAAAAGTTTTTCCTTTTGTCTAAATCTATGATGCACGGACCCCCGGGACGAGTCGGACACTACGGGGACGCGTGCCTAATTTTTTTTTTTAATTTTGACAGGGGACACGGCCCGAACACAGCACGGACATGGCGGCGCATAGGGGACACGACCAGGACACGGCTCCGACACATTTTTTCATTTTTTTTAAAAAAATTTTATTTTTTTTAAATTTTTTAATTTAATATCATTCTTTATTTTATTTGGGGTTTTATAAATTATTGTGAATGAGTTTGTAATTATTTTAGATGATTTATTAGAAATAAAAATTATTATAATTTAATATTTATAGGAAATAAATATATTAATAATTATTTATATTATAAACGTGTTCGAGCCGTGTCGTGTCTTATAGTTTTAAAGATAAGCGTGTCCTCGTATCCGAGTCGTGTAGTGTCCCGTGTCCGTGTCGGTTGAATCGAACTTTTTTGCGTTTAAAAATAATGAAAAGCTCGTCCGCAAGAGAACGGAGCTGTTGTATGCGATAAGTTGACTCGAGTCGAATCACAAGGAAGACTGATCGGAAACTATTTCGGTGTTCGATTTTAAGTACGTAAAAATGGAAAATAAAAACTAAACTAAACTATACTAAACACTCGATCAAATAAAGTTTGAGGTGTTCTAACATCTACGAGCAATAATATAAAAAGCTTTTAAAAACAATTAATAAAAGCGAGGGTCTAGTGCGCCGGAATCGTCTCCACGATCGGGGTTGTCAATCCTGATGGCTCTAAACGACCCTGAGCACACTAGAACAATAAGTCTAGCCAACAAGCATCATCATATTCAAAAGCATCACCAAGATCATGAACATGATCATTTCAACACATGCAGGAAATATAAACATAAATTAACAATGAGAAAAACGGTGAAAAGATTATACTAAATTACGCTATTCAAATTCAACATCAAAGTACAAAGAAATCAGAAGCTACACTATGAAACTAAATAAGCAGAGTTCAGAAACACTTATTATCTAAGAAAGCATCAGCAATCCAACGATCTTCAGCGATGAGAAGCGGCCATGAACGTTGAACGGCATAGAAACGACGAAACTACGAACTATTAAATCTAATCTTACTTGAATTGAATGGTGGCATGAACCGAGGGCTCTCGACATTATCTGGACTTTTCCCCCTCGTCCCAGCACCCTAAAAACGAAGAAACCACCGGCTATATATAGAGTTTCGAAAATAACCGCTCAAACTGCCGGAGCGTCGACGGTGCGTCAGTCGACGCGAGCCAGGCTGCACGCGTCGACAGGCAGTGCGTCGACTGACAGGTAATGCTTGTATCTCCGCTTCAAGTAATGCTTGTATCTCCGCTTCTGTTAAGCTCTCCAGTCCAGCCTTTTCTGCATGACTTTGCCCTCGTAGTCTCGTAATTGTTGGGCGTACGTCGTTTCTTTATTCGAGACTCTGAATATATACATCGAAATCCAACCGACCGTGAGACCTAAGACCTATGAAGCACGGACACTTCGTTTTTGACCCCCGGGACGAGTCGGACACTCTGGGGACGCGGACACGCGCCCGACACGTGTCGGACGCGTGTCCTATTTTTTTCTTTTTTTTTTGAATTTTGACAGGGGACACGGCTCGAACACGGCGGGGCATAGGGGACACGGCTCCGACACGTTTTTTCATTTTTTTTTCAAAAATTTTATTTTTTTTAATTTTTTAATTTAATATCATTCTTTATTTTATTAAGGGTTTTATAAATTATTGTGAATGAGTTTGTAATTATTTTAGATGATTTAATAGAAATAAAAATTGTTATAATTTAATATTTATAGGAAATAAATATATTAATATATATTTATATTATAAACGTATTCGAGCCGTGTCGTGTCCTATATTTTTAAAAATAAGCGTGTCCTCGCGTCTGAGTCGTGTCGTGTCCCGTGTTCGTGTCTGTGTCGGTGCAACTTAGCCTAAGACCAATACTAACTGAACGACATTTCCAACCTGTAAGGGGTCGACTCCAAGATACTCCAATCCACTTTTCAGGCCAACACCAGCAACAGTGACTCCGAGTCCTATTAGCAAAACATCCTTCCTTGAATATCCAATATCCAAACGGTGTCTTATTTTGGTTTGAGGTTTCGTCTTTGTCGCCACTCGAGCCCGAGGACCCGCTGCATCTGGGGATGGTCGAGCGTAATTTCTTCAATATTGAAGAAAAATAAGTTCTCTTCGTAAAAGGAAAAGCTCTGCACGTCGAAATTCTTCGAGAATAAATCCTTTCTTTCAAGTAACCCTGAGCAGGTCTTGTTCGCGATTCTTGATATGGGAAAAATGATAAACCCATCGTCACTGCCATTGGAGTTATCTTTATCTGATTTCTTTTTGAATTTTGAAAAATTTAATAAGAAATTAAATGGGTCTTTAGGAGCTGGGAAGTGAATATGAGTGATCCGTGGCGCAAAACTGTTTCCTTACTGTTATTACTTTTTCCTTCCTTCCTTGATGATTCAAAGCAGGGAGAACACCAACCTATATCAACCTAAATTAAATAAACTTTAAACAAAAGCTCATCTTTTCAAAGATGAGCATCTCATAAAAATCCCAGTTCAGCAAATCAACATCCCCACATATATTAAGCAAATCCCATTAACATAAACAACAATAAAATCAAAGAAAACAAATGGGTTTATGAGAAACAATCAAACGCCCACGAAAATCAAGAAGACGATACCTTGTCGAAATTCTAAGATGTCACCGCCAGTCAAATGTTAACGGTTGGTC
Organism: Phtheirospermum japonicum; assembly: GCA_014905375.1. Taxonomy (NCBI): domain Eukaryota; kingdom Viridiplantae; phylum Streptophyta; class Magnoliopsida; order Lamiales; family Orobanchaceae; genus Phtheirospermum; species Phtheirospermum japonicum. The sequence goes on from BMAC01001068.1 coordinate 140,293, forward strand.
AGAGCAAAAAAAAGCTTTCTAGTTATGATTGTTTTTTGGGGGCCAAAATCTCTCTCTCTATGTTTATAAAAAAAATATATGTGTAAGATAAACCCTTTGGACAATCCGGCTCAAAAAACGTTTTAGCAATTAATTTATATGAAACAAAAGATCATAAGAAAAAATAACCAGTTCTCAACCCAAGTTTATATTTTACCCCATTCTAATTCTTAGATTTATGAAAACAAAAGGCAAGGAAGGAAATTATTTGAAAATGATAAACAAAAAACAAAAACCAAATTTGAGGCTGAGAGTGGAAGAAATACGTTCTTTAAAGTTCAGTATGCAAATTAAGACGTTCAACCAAATTACAGAAGCAACTGGGGTGAAGCAATCCTTTTCGCTCTCTCGTGGGCTGGTCATCGTCAGATTTCACTGGGGTCAACCAACTGGCTGAGGTGCTTGGTTCTGATGACCCAAATCTGGATTAATCATTCACAAATGCATTTAATTATTAATAATGATACTCATAACCCGAGTTGCTTGATTAATCTAAAAACAATTTTATTAATAATGCAATTACACAATTTAGCTTGATTACATTTCCCTAACAGTGAATTGACAAAAGAATTAAAATTTAAACCAACAACATACCATCCTTCATTTAATTACCCCCTTTTCTCTAAAAATAAAATTGTACAATGGCAGATTCTGTATTGCACAGATCTGGAAAAAGATTTGCAGATATAACATCCGAAAAAATCTACAGAATTAACGAAAAAACAAAAAATTACAAAGCTACAAATATATTGGACAGATCTGGAAAAAAAGATATAACGGAAAAAAAAGATCTGCGGAATTAATGGAATTAAAATAGATATATTGGAATTCGTACCAAGATAAGAATTGAATGAGATGTTATAGAAAATCAGAGAAGATTATCTCTCACTCGGCCACAATTTCCATTCGATTTTGTTGTGGAAATCAATTGAATGAGAATAATTGACTTTTTGATGTTGAAATTATTGCTCTCGAATTTGAGGGTTAAAAAACCGAGAAGGAAAAAATACAGAAAAAAAAAAGACTGCAGGCGGAAAAAAGAAATGAAGAAGCGGCAAGAGAGAGCGGGATGCTTTCACAAAGTGTAAAAAAAAAAAATCAGATCGGGAGCAAAAAATTCTGCTTCTTATGAAACTCAAAATCTGAATTTTACAGACAAACAGACTGATAAATAATTCCAAAAAAAAAATATTGCAAAAAAAAAAATATCAGATCGAAAAATATCTTGATAAATAATCTGATTTACATACAAACAGATATCAGATCGAAAAACAAAATTTGAATTACATACAAACAAACTGATAAATAATCCAAAAAATACATATTGCAAAAAAAGATAATAATAAAAATTCAATGAACAGATCGAAAAACAAACATAATCAAATCCTCAAATCGAAAAAAAAAACATACGTAGGAACCAAACTGGAAGTCACTAAAAAGAACTAATCCATATAAAAACACACAGATCCATAAAAATTTATGATCGATTTATACAAAAAAAAAAAAATCAGATCGGGAAATAATGAATGCATATAAAAAATATCAAATCACGGTTGGAATTATCATAACTAATAAAAGGTTACAACGGAAGAACAGATCGAGATTTTTTTTTTCTCGCGGTCGATTTGATTTGCTTAATTTCTGCCGTTGTGAGGTGACGAATATTGGACAGAATACCAAATGAAGTCGGGGAGGAAAATTAGGGTAATAATATTGGACAAAACAATATTAACAAAATTAGAAAGAAAAAAATGTTATTATTTATACCATTTCAAAATTTATGCCTCGTCCCAAAATAGAATCCTTTGAACCACAGCTTGACACATTATTTTGGAGCATTCTAATTGGTCCACTTATTTCCTAAAATGCTCTCCTTTTGATAACCCATCATTAATATTTAGCACAATTAACAACATGGGTGGATTTTATTTGAATTATATAAGGAAATTTAGAATATATTTAATATTTATTTTTCTAAATATAATAATTTGTTATTATTAGTTTTTGTTGTTGTTTCTCTCTCTCTCTCTCTTAGTATAACAATAGTTTTTCATATAATCTTTAATGTTATTCTCGGTGCATTTTATTAGGATTAGAGATATTCAAATTTAAGTTTATATATTCTATATTTTTTTTCTTTTGTAATAATTTTATATCACTCGTACTTTTCTTAAATAGAATATTTAAGATTCTAAAAATAAATTTTTTTCAACTTTAATATAAATAAAAATTAATTCAACCTATATTTTTTTTTCTAATTAAATATGACTTATTTATTTCTTTATATTAGTATAATAAAAGTAAGATATTGAATTAGAAAATATATGATAAAGAAAATATTGAATTAGGTAATATATAATAAAAAGAAAATACTAAATTAGGAAAAAATATAATGATAGAAAAATATCAAATTAAATAAAAATATATAAAAAGAAAATATTAAATTGGATTGATATTAAATTCGATTATATAAAAACCACCAGGATTTTTGCCAAAGCTATCAAGCATTAGTATAAAAAGATTTAAATAATATATATTTAAGATACAAATATAATAAATGTAGAAAGGACGAGAGCATGTCATGACTTCAGTCATTTTTGTAGTTATAATTATGTGAGAAATTTGGAAATTACTAAAGCCCAATAAAAGGTAGATCATTCAGGCTTCTTTGGTAGTCAAAGCCCATCTTTAGGAGAAATGAGGCCTCAAATAGCTGGGCCAGCGCTCCATGGCCCAAGCACATAAATGTAAGTTAGGTGAAGTCCAAAGCAAGTCGAGGAAAATAAAGGAAAAATTACAAGAAAAACTAATTTAACCTTTTGTTTTACATTTTTACGACGAGTCATAAAGTTTTTACAATTATATTAAGTTTTTTTATTATTTTAATTAAATCTCGTACACGATTATGAATGAGAGAAAGAAAGGAGGAATACTCTTTTCAACTATACTCTCCCATTCTGATTGACTTTATTCATAATAAAACTTTTATCTCATCGCAATATATAAAATAAAATTTTTATCTCCTCTGATACAATTTTTAGTTGCAATACAAAAATAAATTTTTTATCTCCTCTAAAACTTTTTTCTCAGTGGGTTGATATACAATATACAAAATAAAACTTTAAACTTTTTTTAGTTGCAATAAAAAATAAAACTTTTATCTCCTCTAAAACTTTTTTTTTTCAAGTGGGTTGATATACAATATACAAAATAAAACTTTTATCTAAACTTGTTTAAGTCGAATAAATTTTATCTCCTCTAAAATTTTTTTTAAAGTGGGTTCATATACAATATACAAAATAAAACTTTTATCTCCTCTTAAACTTTTTTAAGTCAAAAAAACTTTTATCTCCTCTAAAACTTTTTTTAAGTGGGTTGATATACAATATACGAAATAAAACTTTTATCTCCTCTCAAACCTTTTTAGGTCGATTTTGGGTTGATATATAGTTTCAAATTAATTTAAATGTGCCAATTAAAAATATACAAAATACATTTTCAAGTAGTAGTATTTGGTTGATATATACTTACAATTGTTTTAAAAACTTTTTTCAAGTAGGGTTGATATACAATGTACAAAATAAAACTTTTATCTCCTTGAGACTTTTTTCAAGTCTTTGGGTTCATTTATAGTTTCAAATTGAAATATACAAAATAAAACTTTTATCCCCTCAAACTTATTTCAATTCGCAGTATTTGGTTTGATATAGAATGTTAATTTTAGTTGATACTGATGTATAGTTTCAAATTAATTGAAATATACAAAATAAAACTTTTATATAGTTTCAAATTAATTGAGATATACAAAATAAAACTTTTATATCATCAAACTATTTTTCAATGCCTAATATATTGGGTTGATATATAATGTTAATTTTAGTTGATATATCTCTTCCGATTAAAAATATACAAAATACCTTTTCAAATAGTAGTATTTGGGTTGATATATACTACAATACAATTTTTTTCAATTCCCGGTATTTGAGTTCACACCAATTAATTTATTGAGTTGCACGAAGAATTTGGGTTAATAGTTGGATTGATATATAACTCGAAGGGTTGGAAAACAGAATTAAGGAGCCAGTTTGTTTCTTCTCTCGTATTTATGATAAAAAATCTTGTGAACAAGGTATTTTTAAGTTAATTTTATTATCATCGTAAAATTGATTTTCTTACTTTAAAACTAGGTAGTTATGTAAATTACCCGAAAATAAATCCACGTAATACTCATATTAAACCAGGTTTAAGTGTGATATTGGTGACCGAAATTGGGTATCCGGTCAATTTTCTTGAAATTGGAGTCGAAACTGGTGAAAACTGGGTCCAAGAAAAGATAATCGATCCTGGGTACTAGCCGGGTTCAAAGTTTTTGAAACTGGTCCTGAACTTGGTGGGAACCGATTCCGAAACCGGGTACCAGGTACTTGTTTGAGTTTATTATTTGAAAAAAATAAAATTTTAGTGCATAGTTAATTATATAGATAAACTATAATAATAATAATAGTTAAATTAATATTTATAATAAAATAACAATTAAACATGACTGATAATAGTCAATTAAAGATTACTAGTTTTTCTGAAACCCGTGCGATGCATGAGACATAAAGTTATAAAATAGAAATACAATATCTTGATAGAATTAGAAACTAATAAATTTTAACATATATATAAATTGAATCAACGCTATAAAAGAGCGTTAAAACTATATATTAGTAAGACGTATTTGTACACAACATTATTGATCATGTGCTGTTTTGTTTCTATTATTTTGGAGATTTATAATTCTTCCGTGTTGTCGTCAGCGCACACTAATATTTTCAAATCCTTTTGATTGTTGAAGCGGGAAACAATAACATATAGTTGGTCATGATTGAACATGGAATTTTTCGGGTAAATGCGACGTTCAAGAAGGCCTGATCTTCGCTCTTATTTTTCGCTCAGTAATTATATTTTTATTTGGTTTATGTGGACCTATAAGGTTTTATGCCACAACGAATTAAGGTTAGTAAAATAATATAAAAATTAAGATACACATATATGACGTATTGATATGTGTGGTGTATGTATATATATACACACATACACATACACATATGTATAATCAATCAATTATACATAAAATAAAATGTGGAGGCTAAAAAAATGTGTCTATAAACTTTACACATACAATATAGTATATCGATTAGTAAAAAATATGAAATATCCTTCTTTAGGTGCCACCTACTAAAAAGATTATTGCCATGAAAGAAAATATAGTAGAATTTTGGGCAATACTTAAAATAAGTGAAAATATTTCCCTTGAGAAAGACAAAAGAATAAATGACAATTTAAGTGCAATGCAATTTAAATAATAAATAAATAATGATAATGATAATAATAAATATCAATTTAATAATGATAATGATACTAATAATGATCACGATTTACTTTTTTATAAAACTATATATAACAAATGTATCCACACAATTTTGAAAGAAAATAAATAATTAAATTATTTCTCACTTAGTAACCAAAATTTAGATATATTTCAAGTGAGATAGTTTTGACATTTATACTCACACTAATCCCTTTTCAAATTTGTATTCACAAAATGTTGAGTGGTTAAAATATATTTTTATGCAACCACAAAAAAGATTTTAAAAATCTTTTATACCTTTTTTTTTAAACAACAGAAGCCACATTCAACCTTCTTGAAACAAATGAAATGTAGAATTCTCAACTTCCTCCATATATTCAATAACCAGAAATAAGTCTGGTATATCAGTCTTGTGTAAAGTACCAAAATACCAATTTGCATCAATCGAAAATAAATAGCATTTACAATTGCAAGCTTTACAATCTCAGATATCAAAATCTACATACAACAAAAATTACATACAATCTCATATTTACAGAAAACTTCATGTCATGTCTAGCGTGAAATTGTGTAGTCATTAGTTATTTGGTACAACTCAAATAACACTAATTTAAACTATCAAAACTACCCCCCCTAAATTAAATATTTTCCCATTAGTCTATGTCCAAATTTGCTGCCAGAAATCCCACTAATTTAGCAATTTGTCTAAATTATTAAACTATATAAATTATGAGACTGAAAGTTAGCATATAAAGTCAATAAATAAGCCCACTATAATTATAATTTTGAAGTCGGAAAGGAGAGAATATTAATTATAATTTTGAAGTCTTAATGTGAATGTGAATAAACTTGTATCCATATTTGTTTGTATAATTATAATTTAGAAATTAGACTTTTAAATCCTAATAACATGTACTTTTAAAATATCAATGATTATAACCTAGGAAACTAACCAACAAATTAATTACTTAATACTAATAGTATTATTATTTAACAATTTATAATAATAGTTTGTAATTAATCCAGCAAAGTAGTATGTAATTTTTCAAAAATCGTGGAAAGTAGTTTGTAATTTTCCAAAATTTTTGTGAAGTAATATTCAATTTATGCAAATTAGTTTGTAATTTTTCAAAAATTTTGTGAAGTAGTATGCAATTTATGCAAAGTAGTACCTAATTTCTCAAAAAATTGTGCAAAGTAGTATGTAATTTCCCATAAACTATACGGAGTATTATGTAATTCTTCAAAATTTACACGAGTAGTTTTGAAATTTACACGCGTAGTTCTGAAATTACACGAGTAGTTCTAAAATTTACACGAGTAGTTCTGAATTTAAACGAGTAGTTCTGAATTTACGTAAGTAGTTCTGAATTTACACGAGTAGCTCTGAATTTTTGAATAATAAAATAAAATAGTTAAAAAGGGTAATTTAGTACTCTTATATAAATAAAGTAGTTTGTAATTTTAACAAAGTAGTACGTAGTTCGCAATTTGAACAAAATAGTTTGTAATTTTAACAGAGTAGTTCGTAATTAATCATGTAATAGCATTTCATATAATTTAGATTATGGAAAGATGATCTATGGAACACATAGATACCTAATTGTCATTTTCCCTACTTTTTTTTTTTTTTGTAAAGTTGCAATTACTTTATTTATCATCTTTTACTTTATTGGTTAGACTTCAAGTTTGGAAAAATTGAAATTGCATTAAATGAATTTTATTAGCAGTCATAATTTGATTGTTTCAACTCATACTCTTGAGAATAATCTATTAAGGGTAATTTAGTATATTATTATAGTAATTGGATTATTATGGAACTTTTATATTCAATGGAGTTTTAGGGCAATTGATTTTATATTTTGGAGTATATGAGAATTTTCCCTAAATTATTTATGATGGAATTATAGATGCTTTAAAACTAATGAGATAATACTCTGGAATAAAGTGGTAAAAAAAATTCTAAAACGACATTTAATTTGTAATAAAATAGAATGTCTAAAACGACACTTATTTTAAAACAGAGAGAGTACTAATTAGTCTCTCTGATTCTATTTATATGTCGTTTTCGCTTTAAACACATTTTATTAAGAAATGTATGTTTTTCTATCTCCTTTTTTCAGATACATGCACAAATTATTGTTTGAGATACCTATATAAAAATAAATAAAAATTTTTAAGTAACAACATATCCATGGCGTATAGTAGTGCAAATCAAAATAATAACTCAATTTTTTTTTATTAAGTATGAGAGTTAAAACGTGAGTGATGAAACAAATCGTGTATGCCATCATATAAGGGGACAAATCGTGTATGCCATCGTATAATGGGAGTATAATTAGATCCTAAAAATCTCTCGAATCAGTTTAATATTATATGAAAATTCGTACAGACCAAATATGCATCGTAAGAGCAGAATTAAAATAGTTGAAAAGTCAACAATATTATGCTGATATTAAAATTTAAAAAAAAGTTGAAATAATTGTGGCGGTGTGCTTTCTAGTAGTGCAAATCAAAAATAACAACTCAATTTTTTTTATTCCAATAATAAATATGAGAGTTCAAACCTGAGAGATACAATTGATGATTTGATTCTATATACTTATAAATAAAAAAATAACCATGTTTTAGATTTAAACACACTTATTAAGAATATTCAAAAAAATATAAAAAAAATAACCATATTTTAGATTTAAGCACCCTTATTAAGAATATTTTACAAAACAATGAACCATATTTTTCTAACTCCACACCAAAGTGGCTTTGCGCCAAAAAAGTTTCGTTTTGGGGAAAGAAAGAAGTTTTGGAGGTAACCAAACAATTCCCTCATATATCCCGTAGTTTATATATATATATATATATATATATATATATATATATATATATATATATATATATATATATATATATATAGATGTTTTCTCAAGAAACTGTTCAAGAATTACTTATTAAGACAAAAAACAGATCTCATAAATATATAACTATTTAAAAAAAGGCAAAGACTTGCGTTAGGCCAGATTGACAGGTCATGACCCGTTATATCATTTAACTCGATACTCTAATGTATTGGTTTTTGAACTATGATGTATTGGTTTTTTTACTCAAAAATATTGGTTTTTTATAAATATCTGACCCGTGTTATGATATATTAGTTTTTGCATTAGTATTATGATGTATTGACAATGTATTAGTTTTTGTACTATAATGTAGCGATATGAAATTTTGGCCTAACGGATTATCCGTTAGTCCGGCCTGACAAGAGTGTTGCCCTTAAAAAAAAGAATAAATTAATTAATTACTATATTAAAGACTTTACTGGGTTCCCGATTCAAGAACTGGTACCAACGGGTACCTAGTCCCGAAATCGGTCCCACCGAGTACCCGGTTGGTATCGGGTCTCGAAAGTGTGGATCCAAAAGCGGAACCGGTCATAATCGGTTCCAAGAATTTAGTATCAGAATCGGTACTGTCGGGTTCGATTTTGGGGCTGGATCCGACGGGTGCCATGCGGTTCCAAGTTCGGGACCGGGTACCCATTATTTCTGCTCACTCCTAGTGTGATATTTTAGTGACACGTACTGGTATAAATCATTCAAACAACATATTAATCATGTTGGCAAATGTTAATTTCAAGTGTAATATGGAGTGTAACAGTAAAATAGACACAAAATCTGAATTCTCCATTTTCCCTTCTTTTCAGATATATTTCTAATAAAACTGAACACCAATTAATTAGGTGATAATCATCCCAAATCTTGAAATAAGATGAAAATGGAAATAAACTATTGGTTGAACTGATTCAAACAACTGATAGTTGATGATTTTCAATTATTGCTTGTTGAATTAGTTGATTGATAGCTGTAGCTGATTTTCAATTAGTGCGTGATGAATTAATTGATTAAAAATGTTAATTTACCAATATAGACATTATTAAAAAATATAAAATATTATACATAAAAAAATATAAAAATAAAAGAAATAAATTATAATGAAGACTTCCCAAAAGATTATTTAAAAAAAAGAAGACAAATACTTGAAAAATAATTAAATAGATAACTATAATAATAAATAAACTTTAATTATGACTAGTAAAAATATTTCGTGAAATATAAAGTAATATATTAGTTTATAATAAAATATTTTTTACAATATAAAAGGATAAAAAAATTTTTTACCAAATAAGACAAAAATTTATTAGAAAAAAATACGATTTGTAACTTTTTCTGAACAGGAGCTTATTAGACAGAATAAGCCATCAGGAGCTTATTCTTGATTCTTACCAAGTAGGCTAAAGAACTTATTGTGATGGAATAAATTATAAGCACTTTCAACAAATTCAACCATCCATACCCTAAATAATGAGAGACCGAGAGAAATTAATAATATCTTTACAAGTTACTTGTAGCTGTAAATGTTTGGTCTTGGGAATTTTGAAGAAAAATCCCCAATGCTTCTTTTATTTTGTGATCCACTCCCCACTTAAATTATTTCATTCTCCACTCCCCAATACACATTTGACTTTCATGATCACTCCCTTTTCTTACAAAAATTCAAATTTACCCTTATTTAATGGGTTTGTCCTTTTGCGTAGAAAAGTCAAAATTTAATGTACAGAATCTGAGTACTTACTTCCAATGTATCTTATACTTAATGGTTATGTATTGAATACTTCGAACCTTTAAAATTAATACTTATTACAGAATACTTCGAAAATTGCCATCATAAACCGATCCATGAAAATGGTATCAGAGCCTAGGTTTATTAAGAACTTAAAAGAAAAATTTATTATAATTATGTAATTAACTTTTGGTGAGGAGATTTATCTCTAAAAATGGATCCGAACGAGTGTTCGAGATGTATTCATTTCAGGCAATATTTCCAAATATTGGAAATATACGAGATAGACCACAAAGAGAAAGTAGCATATTGGGATAACCAATATGTTGCACAAAGACTCGCAGGAGCCAACAGAGAAACCTTGCTACAATGCGAGAAACAAAAGACATATCATCTGAGTTACCTTTGGGTAAATCAGATATTGAAGAC
>BMAC01001068.1:155023-179775 GCA_014905375.1 Phtheirospermum japonicum
GTATACATAGATGATATACTCATCGCATCAAAAAACATGAAGGATCATCTAAAACATTTGGAGATCTTCTCAGATGTTTGCCGCAAAGAAGGATTAGTGCTTTCAGAAAAGAAGGCAGTAATTGCTACAAGGAATATCGAGTTCCTTGGAATAGAGATCGATGAGTCGGGAATAATCCTACAGAGTCACATCGTAGAAAAGATACAGGGATTTCCAGATACACTCAAGGATAAGAAATAATTTCAAAGTTTTCTAGGAGTTGTCAATTTCCCTGGGATGTTCATAAATAACCTGGCACATTACAGGAAGGTGTTTAGTTCCCTACTAAAAAAGGATGCCGATTTTAAATGGGAAAAAGAACACCTCGAAGGAATTAAGCAGTTAAAAGAAGTTTGCAAACAACTTCCCAAATTGGCAATTTCGAATGACGAGGACGAGCTGGTTCTATACACGGATGCCAGTGATTATTGGTGGGCAGCAGTTCTTACGAAACTAACGCCCAAAGGAGAAATGCCATGTAGATATTGCAGTGGGCTATTCTCAAATAGCGAAGCAAACCGATGGCATATCAACGAGAAGGAGTTTTTCGCAGTTAGAAAGGCTTTTAAGAAATGGCCTTTATTTCTACTATCTAAGAAATTCATCTTAAAAATTGATAACTCGAGCGTTAAAGCCTTTTTGAAAAATAAGATTGAATCTAAACCTGAAAAGGCTAGATTACTTAGATGGCAAGCTGAATGTCAATATTATGATTTTGATATTGTCATTATAAAATCTCATGAAAATGTTCTTGCAGATTTTTTAACAAGAGATGGAGGGATCAGAGATTGATTCGTTCCTCAAAATGGCGAGGCATCTAAGGGAACACCTGGAGATGCTTCAACGCGAGTTCGATGCATTGACCCTCAATGCAGAGGTAGCCGGAAGGTTACAACGAGTTGATCGGGAAACTGTTTCCGATCGAATACGAGGTTGCATACAGGCCAACGGACAATTATGGTTTGTAATGAGAAAGCCCCTTCTCCGGGCGACATCTTCAATGGTGCAAAAGGAGACACTTCGAGTACAGAGCTCTATACCTGTAGTAGGGGATTCAAGTACCCCTAGCACGAGAACTAAGATGGAATCATCCACGGATGAACCATCTCAAGTTAAAATTGATACTCCGGAGTTAAATCCCGAGTCTTCGAGTCAACCCATCGCCTCAGGGGTTAATGAGGAAGAGATCGATCTTAGGCCACAGACAGGCAAATCTAAGAACGATACTTACGAGATTTTGAAAACTCCTCATTTTCAGGTTTACCAACAGAGATGGGAGAAGTTAATAACCAGGGTGGGAATTAATCCGGCAAAATGTCTAGTAGATGTTTCCGGAAGATATCCCAGAGTATGGATGATGCCAGAATCTCATCCACAAGATGTAAAAGGCTGGTATGAATTCGGGGCCTTAGCATCGGTTCATACAAGGTCGCCAAGCTTCTTGGAAATATCACAACTTCCGAGATGGATACAAGATGCAGTGCATGAGACATGGGCGAATAACCCACATCTGGCACGAGGTGATGTCCTAGAGCTATATTTCTTTAGCGCAGCACCGGAACCAGTCGGAAAGGGAATGCATGAAGTGTTCCATTTCATCAAGCTTAGGCGACCAGACGTGGAAGCAATGAAGAAAATCAAAGCACCATCGTCTGAAGGAATTCCGTTAGTAGCATCACTCACGGAAGACGACATGTCCACAAGAAGGGCATGGGGTCTTTGGGTCTGCCTCACCGAGATGGACAAAGTCAAGTTCCCATTCAAGTTCTTCCAGAATACGGTGAATGGGTCTTTCCTGTTAAACACAATAACAGGAAACACAACAGGATTTGCAGAAGATTTATTTGAGAAAAATAGATCTCTTCTGTGGAACAACAAGCTACCAGGGAGTAAAGAAACTCGCCGGAAATACTGTAACATGGCCCACGTCTGGAGATGGATGGAGAAAATATGTCCGGAATGCTCAAATCAGACGGAGCCGGAGTTTGGTACAAAATCCAAACAGAATAGGTCAAGTGATCAGGGACCATCAAAAACACGTTTTGCCCGGGGACCGCACAAATCAAAAAGTGAAGGATTCCCCGACAATAATAAAAGGATCATGTGATGATCAGGTCCCTCAAGAACGTGCCTCTGCAAAGCGGAAATTCCACCAGCTAACAGAGGACAATAATGCAATGAAGACGTAAGCAATGACGTCAGTTAATTTACAAGTTATGTGAAGTCCGTATTTCAAGTCCGCCATACTTCTATAAATTCAGGGTTTGGAGGAAGCAGAAGGCATCGCTCATCACCTTCTATTTTCTCATATTAATAAAGAAAAGAGTGTTTTGTGTGCAAGAATAAAGAGTGTTTTAATAGTTTGTATTAAGAAGTTTATGTATTTACGAGTGCAAGCCTTCTTTATGAGAGGCTAAACAAGTTTTCTCCTCCCAAAAGAAGATTACTAATGTAATAAATTTTATTTTAAGTTCTTAATAAAATAAAGGTTTCTGGTTCAACATGTGTGCTTAATAAATTATCTATAAATCAAGTACCCTATACGCCTAGTGTAGGAAACGAACTAAGGCTGTGCTGAACGGTTACTGAAGGAGTCGGATAACTTGTAGTTCAACTTATGAGAATAGAAGTTAGACGGTGATATCGTCTGTAAAACGAACTAGGGGCGGTAACTTTCCGACTGGTGGCATCGCAACCCATTTCACCCGGAGCTGTTTCGGTCAAAGAGAGGTACGAAATTTTAGAGAAATTCTAATTTTACGGAAGCATGTTGGGCCTAAGTACTATCTGGTAATTTTTTAAGTATTCTTTATTCTGTACCTAAGTATTAAGTATGTTACAACTAAGTACTCAATTTTCTGCACGAAAATATAAGGGCATATTGGTCCCAAGGGATCTAACTTTAAATTATGTATGGAGTTAGGGAGTGGAAACAAAGAAAATTTAAAAGGGGAGTAAATCCCAAAATAAAAGAAAGCAAAGGGAGTGGTCCACAAAAACCCCGTTTGGTCTTTTCTATCCAAAAAAAAACTTAATATATTTTTACTTCCAAAATACATTCGGCTCAAATATGTTGAATAGTCAGTAACATTAAAAAATGGGTACAAATATGTAGAATTAAACAACGGAAAATATTAATTTGTTATTATTACAAAACAGGTGCTAGGGATTTGAAATTTATTTTACAATATCCTATCAAAATATTAATTTGTTATTATAATTGGAGATCTTCAACTTTAAACCCGTCAATCAAAATGGAGCCTCATGTTAGTGTCAAAAAATCTCGATAGCACTTTTATCATCAACTTTTGATAATGGGACTATAACTACTTAACTTTACCTACGGCTACGACCAATACATGCGTGAATATAAGTATATAACTAACTAGTACGAGAACAAGAATTTCTCTTTAAACGTCTACCAACAGTTGAAAATTGTAAAATTCTTTCTAAATCCAAAACACATTTTTAAGGGAATTGTTCTTCCACGAAGCGTGGGATGCCATTATTGATTAGTGATAACCCAAAAAAAAAAAAAGATATGTTCTAATCTTTTAGACATCCTAATCAAACTCAAGATCCATTTAATGAGTGAACACTTTGAAAGTGTTTAAAAAAAGTGATTATTAGCTAGCTTTAACCTTTTCTTTTAAAATACTGTGGTGTGGTGTTTGCAAATGTAGTTTATGCATCTTCTTCTTTTTAATTTGATCAGAAAATATAAAATGAATGAACATATTGACATTTATACTACGTAAATATAAAATACTTTTACAATTCTATTAACTTATTTAATTTTCAATTTCTATTAAATTTCGAGTTCTGAACTAAAAAAGTGTCTGCAAAACACTCTCTTAGACTAGTGGACACAATTTGAGGTTCGTTTTTAAGTGATGAATGAGTTGCTTAGAGATTAATTAGTCACCAACGTGGCATGCATTATGTAGTTTCCGGGTCTAATTTTTCTTGCACAAATTATTCTTCTTGTCCAAAATGCAGACGAATCTTTAAAAAATAAAAAAAAAGAAAAAAAGAAAAAGAAAAGAAAATACTAATTGAACGCAAGAAAAAAAGCATTTTATGTTCTATAGCATTATAATATGGCTTGAAATTTCAATAATAAGGCATCTAATTCTGTTATCCCCTGCTGTGTCAAATTTTCTCCATATATACAAACAAATCTAAAAAGAAATTAAACTTTTGAATCTTGTAATGGGTTAGGGAAAGAGATTGATAACTACATGATTCCAACTTCCAAAGCTTATTCTTCTCCGCCCCTTCTTGCAATTTATTCGGCATAAATCACTATTTGCACATTGGAATACAAATGATAAGTTTTTGTGATAATTACAGATACTACCCCTCAGATTTAGCCTAATTCCAAAGCTTCACTTATCATTCAAAACCTTGAAGATATTAAAATAGAAACATATGTCAGAGGATATTTAAGATATTGAAAACTAAATATTTGTGATTATTATTATTATTATTATTATTATTATTATTATTATTATTATTATTATTATTATTATTCCAATGAAACCTTGTTAAAAACTAGGAATCCACTTGTAATTGTCTCAATATTGATATACATATTGGAGAGTTGGCTAATTAGTAAAATACAGTTGTATTAAGAGTCCATGTTTGTATTTTAGGATTGAGAAAAAAAATTAATATTCAATGTGTGACAGAATGTACTTTTCTTTTTTATTCTTTCATTTGAAGGTGGTATTAAAAAAATTATTGTCCTTTGAGAAATTTAAGGGGCAGAATGTAAGTTTGGCAATATGACCTAACAGCTAAATGTCTTTTCTTATTCATGAGTCACCATGTTTTATTCAATTGCTAAGTATTGAAAAAACAAATTAAAAATCAAGAACATGATATTATATTCTTGACATGTTTGGATACTTTCTTTTTCTTTTTTCCACATCTGGTACATTCCAAAGCCCCATTTTAGGTTAAGTATTTGTTGTGTTGGAAGAATCAGTAGGTGTATTGATTAAGTTTTGATTTTATTTGTTTATTGAATAAATTATCATTTAATTTTTTTTTTGTTGGCCGATAGTACGATTTCAAATGACAATGACAATGGATTAATTAATTATGTTACACAAATGCAAACATTGTTTCTTAATATATAGTTTAAAGATCAAACAACATTTAAGTATGATTAATTACAGTTTTGTCATATCTACAACTACAAGACTTTCTTATTAAGTTTCAAAAAGATTATGTTTGGGTTTGATTTAATTATAAAATGAATCGAGTTTGAACGAAATTTAATTAGTCGAGCCAAATGCGACTTATACATTGACGATCAAGTTCGAATCAAATGTGGAATAATTTGGTTTGATATTCTGAACCCTAATTTCATCTAGACCTGAATAGCCGCTGCTACAAACTTTCACTATAAAGTAGTATAAATCACTAAAGCTTCAAGTATTTTTGTACAGAATCATTAGGCAGCACAATTTTTGCATTTGGTTCAAATTCTCTCTTTTTGTTAAAAATAATGTCAATTATTAATTATCTTTCTTCCTATTTTCACCCACGTTTTGGAATCTTGTAGATTTTTTGGCTTTCATACAATTCATAGTGCCTTTTTTTTTTGTTAATTAATTTGGATACCCAACTCTTTTGGTACAACTAGTTGCCAGGAAGGTTCAATTCTGAAAAGTAAAAATAAAAAATCAAATATATCTGTTAAATAACACAAGAATAATCAAGTCCTCTCAATTTTGAATATATGCCTTGTATTCCAAGTGAAATAATATTCTTTATTTATCTGCTGAAATGAAATTAAAAAAAAAAAGAGAATTATATAATTTAGTAGGAAGAGAAGTTTTTAAATACCCTGATGTAATAGTTTACTGTTATGATACTTGGCTCTTTTTCTTTCTTCAAAAAATATATTTTATTATGTTACATATATAAAAATATATGTAGCTTTGGCTTTGTAATTGTTCCATCCTATCCATTTAAGGAATAATTAAATTCTCGCTTTCATTTGTTGACACATTCATACTTCTATTTCAAGTTTTGCATCAATAATTAAAAAAAAAAAAAAAGAATTCCATGATAGATACTCTAAATCACAGTCACATTACCATCTCTGTCTCGATCACCACGTGTTCGATGAAATTCCTCTGTGAATAGCCTTGAATTGAAGATTAAATAGATCAAAAGAGTTCAATTTCCCACTCCATTTCTCAGCTGATTACATTATTTAGAAAGAAAAAAAAAAATGAAACGAATACAGCATAATTATGGATTTTCCACTGAGTCCACTTCAGAATTTCCAGATTATTTTCCATATGGTAATCATCAGCAATCTGTGTCAATAGGATTATTACACAATCAATCACCAGCAAAAGAAATTTCATCCCAGCATCAAAATTCTTGGCCTGATAATCAATCCAGGACAATCACAAGCAGGATTGGATCATCACCAGCTTCTGCTTTTTATGCAACTGAACACTATATGGGCTTATCTCAGTCCGATTTCCAAGAAAATCGCTTTTTCGGAGATTCACAAGCAAGAAATGAGCTGGATTTTCAAAACCAGGCATCAAACAGCCCGTTTACCCGGCCCGAAGGATTATATAATAAAAACCCCTTCAACACTCTTTGTGAGAGTGAACAGATACTACACTTGAAAAACAAGCTTCTTGGTGATCTTGATGATTCGAATAGTCTAAGCCCTCCTGCACCGTTCGATGCAAATCACGATCTTCAAGTAAGTATTTTCAAGAATAATGAAAATTTTATTTTGTGACCTTTTTTTTTAATTAAAAAAAATATAACTATATGCATGAAAATCGTCACTATAACATGTTTTAGTCGATAAAGAAGTGTTTTAATTCTTTTAGGGGCAAGTATTTTAATTTTAATTATTATACACATACATAGATAATTTTTATTAATTTGATAGTTTTTTAATGATATTTATAACACAGGTTTCACAGAATTTGTGTGCACCTAATATTGCACATTCAAACCAATTTGGAAGACCACTTGGATACATTTCAACTACGTTTCCGAGTAATAATAACTCTGCATCCTCTGCCTCAGTTTCGTCGAATAAGACGAGAATTAGGTGGACTCAGGATCTTCATGATCGGTTTGTCGAATGTGTGAATCGGCTCGGTGGCCCTGACAGTAAGTGAATTTCTATTTTTGATATTTTTAAGGCATTTATTAATTTCAAGAAAATGTAATTAACTCTCCATTTTTAACAGAGGCAACACCAAAGGCAATACTAAAGCTGATGGATACTGAGGGACTTACTATCTTTCATGTCAAAAGCCATTTACAGGTATGAAATAAATCCAGTGATGGTAATTTTCAATTTTTTTATTTCTAGAAAAATTATGAAGCAATTTTTGTTTTCTTTGTAGAAATATCGAAGTGCCAAGTACATACCAGAATCTGTGGAAGGTGTGATATAGAAATATGTTTTTCCCCTCCAAAACTTTAGATTATCTATGGAGATGCATATGATTTTATTTACTTATTCATTTTGCTCCAGCAGGAAAAGCTGAGAAGAAGAGTAATACAAATAATGCAGCAGATATCGATATCAAAACGTAATTTTTTTTTATATGTTATTGATATCTAAAAATCACAGTATGATGCAAAATTTTAGTTATATCATATTATATTTTCCATATTTTTTAATCCAGCCGGTTGCGATGTTAGATATTTTTATTCCACCCCAATTAATTTCGTGTTTGTAAGAATGATGTTAAAATTATTGCAGAGGTGTGCAACTCAAGGAGGCACTGCAGCTGCAATTAGACGTTCAAAGGCGTCTCCATGAGCAGCTCGAGGTAGCTCATATATATATATACACATATGTATGTATGTATGATGTATGTATATATTATTATTATTATTATTTTTGAATTCTAACGTACATCTTTTCGATTAAGGGAGTGTTTGCAAAAACTTCTGAATTATTGTAGCAAATTGGAAAATAGTTGAGATTCAGAAGCCGACAGTGTTTGCAAATAGAAACTAAAAGTTAATAATTCTAAGAGTTATTGGTAAATAAATTATAAAAGTGTTTTATTTATTTGTAAAATAAATCTTGCAGTGATTTTCATAAATCGAAACAATTTTTTTAGCGGCCAAAAGTTAACAATCGCTTTTTTTATATAGATACAAAGGAACTTACAGATGAGGATTGAAGAGCAAGGAAAGCAGCTGAAAATGATGTTCGATCAGCAACAAAAGACGACGCAAAGTCTTAGGCAAACAAGCAACAAATGTCCTAATAACTTGTCCAATATACCCCAAGATCCAGATTTTTTCGTCTTGGATGGTTTGGATGATGATGATATGGTGTTCCAATATAAGATAAGCTAGACGCCAATGGAACATAAATTTCTCGATTTTCTCCAAAAATCATGAGCAGCCATGCATCGAGTCGAGGTCAAAAATGCTGCCCCATACAACAAAATCCAACCAGAGTCAAGAACCAGTTATTGTAATGAAAAAACAATGCTTTTTCTAAAGCAAACTTGTTGAGTCTTAAGTGAATTACACACTTTGTTTTAGAAAATATGCAATCTTGTACACATGCTTGTGCTGCCATTATCTACATTAGTATATGTGATTGTCTGTGTTAGGACCTGTGTGAAAATGTGTTATCAAAATATCAAAGTATACAGATATAGTCTTCTTCCTCACAAACATTTTTATCCCATTGTTGTAAACTGGTTGATCTTAATTAAAAAAAAAAAAAGAAAAAAAAAAAGAAGGATATTTATGGCTACCAATTTCACATGTGACCTTTTATTTAATTTCTTATCTCAATTTGTATCCACTCAACATTAGGCTATACATGTATAAAATGATGTATAATTGTAAATGTAATTTTCTGTATGTTGTATTGGAATAAAAATAGAATGGGAAATTACCAATTTCTTTTTGTTCATTCAAGGCCATTTGATTTATTTTCGCATGCAATCAATTAAAACGACTTAAAGGGGTAAATTATTATGTCCAGTGTGTGTTAAAATGACAGAAGCATTACAAATAAATCCACAGTTATGGTTCAACATGTCAAGCCAGCCTACTACTACTAGCTAAGGCCCAACTTATGCAACTTGGGCTTATTTTCCGGTCCAACCCAAGTTTATAAATGCAAGACTAAAACCCAGAACCTGACAAGAGCAAAAGTCAAAATTGCCCCTGGCACTCTTCTTCAACCTCTCCTCCATCACAAAACCCTCCGTCCAGTAGAGAAAAAATAAATATAAATAAAAACAAAAATAGTCCACCATTTTTCTCAAAGGGACAACATCTGCAAGCTCTCATGGCCAAAGGGCCTTCAAAACCCCCTGTCAAGGTAAGAACTTCAGTTCAACAACCTCAAATATACTGAAAAAAAAAATCGATTTTTTTTGGGGTACCCTTTGCTTTATCTCCGATTATGAGTGAATTACAGAAACGTATAATCCCCTGCTTTCTCAAATGGGTTCCTCTATTATGCTCGAAAAATAACTTTATATCATCGAATTCTTATTCATACGTTAATGGGCCGCGCCATTTTTTACAACACCTTAYGTTTAGCTCAACAGAAASTGCTGTTAGTTTGAYAAATGGTGGTAATCTTGGTGAACTAGCTAAAAAATCSCGTCTAGTTAGAGWAGAAGCTCAAGCTGCTTTACTAGAMTATTTTCATTSCACWWGGAGCTTTCAGATTATMGATGCTGAGAATATGAGTAAAAACACCCCTGATTTTTTTGATAAGTTGCTGAAGAGAGTCGAAGTGGGCGACTCTCAAGTTGGGCGCTCATTGGCCCGGTTCTTGAGGTACCATCCCATTAATGAATTCGAGCCCTTCTTTGAGAGCATAGGTTTGAAACCCTCCGAGTATTCGTCATTTCTTCCTCAGAATTTTATGTTTCTGATCGATGACAAGCTGTTATTGGAGAATTATCACGTTCTGTGTAACTATGGCGTTGCGCGTAATAGGATAGGCAAGATTTACAGGGAGGCCCGGGTGGTTTTTGGGTACGATTACGGAGTTTTGGTCTCTAAGCTTCGATCTTTTGAGGATTTGGGGTTAAAACAGTCTCTTGTTGCCAAGATTATTGCCTCGAGTCCTCGTCTCTTGATCGGAAACGTAGATCGGGACTTTGTTGAGGTTCTGGAGAAGCTAAGAAAGGCGGGGATTGATTACGATTGGCTCGAGGAGCATATAAATGTAGATGACACTTACGATTGGAAATGTATGCTTGAGCTCATGCGGGTTTTGAGTAAATTGGTTTTGAGCGAGGGTCAATTACGTCAAATATTCACTTTACATCCCGATATTCTTCTTGAATGTTCGGGTCGTGTCACGTTCTGCTTGTTCGGGTTCTTGTTAAAATTTGGGTGCACGTTGAGTAATGTGCAGACTGTGTTTCTTGAATTTCCGGAAATACCTGTCATGAAATTCGCTAATAATTTATTTCGTTGCTATGATTTTTTCGTCGAGATTAACATGGACACCCAAGATATCGGCAAAATTATGTGTTCATACCCGACGGTTCTTGGTTCGTGCCAGCCCAAGAAAGTGAAGAGCTTACTAAGCTCGTTGAACTGTGGGCAAAAACAGCTATGTCGAATGGTCAAGGACGACCCACCCGTTTTGAAGAAATGGGTCCTCGGATTAAAAGTCAACCCGTTGCAGAAGCAAAAGAGAGTCGTAAAAGTAAAGATCTTGAAAACCGAGTTCTTGTCTAGCATAGGGTTTGTCAAGGACTCAGAGGAGATGGAAAAGGCTCTTAAGAAGTTCCGAGGCAAAGTGGTCGAGCTTCAACAAAGGTTCGATTGTCTGGTGAAATTCGGGTTGAGCCGTGAGGACGTTGTGGATATGATCAAAGCGACCCCGCAGATTCTAAACCAGTCGATCGATGTTATCGAGGCCAAGGTTGACTTCTTCGTTAAGGAGTTGGGGTACCCAGTTTCGGACTTGGTCACTTATCCGAAACTGCTGTCGTATACGATCGAGAGGGTGAAGCTTAGGCTGTTGATGTATAAGTGGCTTAAGGGTAAAATGGCTGTGCGTGCGAATTTAACCTTGAGCACGCTCTTATCGTACTCTGAGGAGAAATTCGTGAAAATTTACGTAAATGCCCATCCTAGAGGGCATGAGTATTGGAAGAGATTGAAGAAGGAATTTATTATGACTGATGTAGAGTAATATCACTTTTATGTGCCTCTTGAGATTTTCTAATTAATGGAATGATATGTTACTATTCTTTTTAGTTGTCTACTGGCATAACCTGGAAAAGGCGAATCACACATTGAACCGGGTAATTTTCTTTTACTCGTATATGTTGTGTTGTCCAGTATTGTTTGAGATTGGATTGAATTTGATGTGGGCTGTAGTTAAATAGTTGGATTTTGTTCGTTTGTGGGATTTTATTTATATTGCTTGTTCGTGTGGGGTCTTATATCGTGTTTTAGTTTCGTTCTGTACTAACAAAAATGTAGTTGTATCATCATTCAAGTTAATAATAACTATGCCCTATAAGTTATGTAGTTAGCTAAATTGTGACATGTTTGAGTCCTAATTAATGTTCTTTGGATTGTCCGCATAAGCAAAAAAAATGAAAAAAATCTAAACTTCACTTTTTCCTGTTCTTTATTCTTGAATTCGATAGAAATTGATTGGGTGGGAGATTGCTTGTTCAAGCACGTGTAATTAACAACGTTCTAAAGAGCGTTAGACGTTAGACGTTAGACAGACAACACATTGAGGTCAAGTGTCTAGGCGGGGGGCCTAATCGAACAGTGGTATTGAGTTTCTGCATAAATTTCTCCAAGAAGTTTGGTTGCCTTTTACAGAGCTTAAGTTTGTTCAACTGTTTTTGGCGTTGTCTAAGCATACATGCTTCATCTGTTTCCCACTGTTGCATTTGCATTAATTAGGAAAAAAGAAAAAAGGAAAATCAACCAAAATCCAGGAATTTGTGCTGTAGGTTAAATATAGATATTATGGCCTGTTTAAGTCCACAGGCCCGAAAAAATTGGGCCAGCTTCTCAAATTCTGTACTACAAATTATGATCAGCCATCAAAGCCCATTTTCATGCCATTAGATGCTGACAAAAAAGGGCCACCGGCCAATCAATAGTATTATGGCATGAGCCTTTTGGACAGGGTCCAGTCATCACTTATGGCAACCGAGCCAGCTGTCCCCAACGTGTGGGGCCCAGGCCAGATGCAGCCAGCCCAACAAAGAAATCAGGGTCGTTTTTGTCATTCCACACACGACAATTTTTTGATCCTTTTTTAGGTTTCTAACAGTCCAGGTGTAATCAATTAGAAAAAGGTGATTCATAAGCAAGATTAATTAATCAATATAAAGCTAAAATTTAAAAAATATATATTTATGGAAAAAAATCATGAGATTCACCAAGAGTTTGACAAAATGATGGAACGATCAAGTCTAGTTGTTGTCTTTTGATTACTAAATTCTTATGTGTAAAATGTGATAGTTGTGATTTGACTTGAGCTTATTAACAATAAATAACAGTATAGTTACTATTGAATAAATAAAGAATATAATTATCGTTGATTTGTTGTAAATTCTAGTAAGTTTTTATTGGCCCCACTCGTGATGGTATTGTGGGAAAATTGGTGTACCCAACCGTGTCGTGAATAATATTTCTTAATTACATGTTCCATATATGAGATTTTGACATTGTTTTGCCTTAATTCAAAATTATATAAAAATCAAATCTTGCCATTTTCCTACCTTACAAAAAATCAACGATGAATAAATTAAAGGTCTAACACTTTAATAGAGCTAAACGAGTTGTGACTAATTTGAAAATTAAAATAAAATGTAGGCGTTCTAATGGAGCCTAACCATGAGATTCTCTCTAAATAAAATTCTTATTGAACAATCAAGATAATATAATTCTACATTGGTTCAAATTGAAATTTAAAGAAAAAAATGAAATTTATTCTCTCTTTAGTAGAGACTCATATCAAAGTTGTGGTAAATAAAAAACTACTATAATGTATTATATTAGTTGTTAAATAGCCAAACTTTTTTTTTTTACTTATTTACTTTCTTCAATATTAAAAATATATTTACTTAACCCGAAAAAACATACAAACAAACAAAAGAATATTTACCCTACTTCCCATTTCCCAAGCAGGTCACAAAATATATAAATAATAGATAAAAACAATTAAATATCCTTTTCACCTCTTCTCACTTCTCTCTCCTTTTGCAATCCTTGCCTCCTTTTGCTCATTGCTTTAGTTTTATTTCAACCTCGCAATCGGATGAAAAATCATTTTCTTTCAAATCTCGGTTCATTTTCTGAATTTTTTCTTCAATCCCATTTGTGTTCTTGATTTGAGCTTCAATTTTTTTTATTTTTTTATTTTTGTCTGAGTGAGATCAAATTTTTTTCTTCAGTATTTCTCACTCATTTCCTTCAAGATTTCATCTTTTTACTTCCTATACTACTGATATAATATATATATTCATGCAAGTTTAAATCAGTGTTTATTACAAGTTTCTTGATTGGTACTAAAACACTCCTACAAATGGTTGCTTTGATGAAAGATGCAAGCGGTAGCTATTTCTTCTGAGGCCAGCTTCATTTGGTATGTCTTTTTATTTTTTTCATTTCATTTTAATATGTTAAGCACCATATATATAATTTGATCAGATTATTATATATAACTTGTATATATTTAATATTTGTATTTGATTTTTTTGGGTAGGTTTTCAAAAATGAAATTATTTTTAGGTGTGTTATTCTCGGACTGTTTTGTGTTTTTTTAGATTTAATATAATATTTCCTCGCTCTGAGTGTTGAACATCATTTTAGTTTCTTCGCTATTTTGGATTAGATATCTGGTATTGTAAATATGCTGGGATTTTTTTATCCCTTTTTGTCTTGTTGACTCACTAGTTTGGACATTTTTGTACTCTTGTTTATGTTTTTTTGAGATCGCCAAACAAGGATATGCTTTTCAATTTAAGAATTCCAATTCTGGCCTTAATAAAGTGGGTTTTAGTGTGTTCAAATGCCGATTCAAAGAAGGGTGTTTTAGATTTATGATTCCATTTCTGATTTGACTTTTAAGAATAAACTCTGTTTTACACTTCTGATCAACTCTTAGTTACCAACTTCTGTTTCTGGATTACTTTTAGCTTCCGCTACAATTAGTGATGTTAATGAATCGAGTCGAATGGAGTCTAATCGAGCTCGAGTTTGACTGTACTCGAACAATGTTTGAGTTCGTTCGTTTAATATTCGAGCAAAAATTTGTGTTCGTGTTCGTTCTATTAATTTTTTGTGCAGTTCGAGTTCGACTCGTTTAATTTAACGACACTTTGATTTGTTCGATTAGATCGGGTTCGAATTGTTCGGACAATGTTTTCTTATTAAATTTCTTTTTTATCAAAATAAAATATAGTAAATATAAATACTATATTATATGTATGTTTTCAAACGTTCGATAATGTTCGCGAACATACTCGTGTTCGACTCGATTATTAAACAAACGAGCTCGAACGAGCTTTTGTTCGCAAACGTTCGGTTCGTTAACAACACTAGCTACAATAAATCACTTGCATAAGTTTTTGCATACACTCCCTTAGTAATATTCAAATTTCGCTATTGCAGATTAATCATTCATTGTCTGTCCAAAGTAGATTTACAAAACATGGGTAGAGTGAGAGGAAAAGAAAAGAAACAATTCGCCACTGGTCGTGAAGATGAGAAGTTACCGACGAGGAGAAGGGGAAGGCCACAAAAACCGGTAAAAGAGGATATTGACGGAGATGGTAAAGTTGTAAATTTAGAAGACGATGGCAGTGATTTGGAGGAAACAAAAAGTCTGGTGTTGAGTAAAAGTAACAAGAATATTCAAACTGCCGCGGAAAACGGCAGTAAAAGGAAGAGGCCTTTGCAGGTAATGGAAAATGCAGATTCGGTAAACGCGCAAAATGGTATTTTAATAACCAAAACGAATGCTAATGACTTGATTAAGTCTGTTGGGTATAGATCGAATGGGAGCAGAAGGAAAAATAAGCCTAGGCGAGCTGCTGAAGTTGGATTTGCGTGCAAGTGAAAACATTGTATTGCGCGTTCAGAAACCAAGCCTTTTGATATATTGGCCTTTAGTATTTTTTTGTTATTATTTTTTTTTTTTGGTTTCTAAGTTTTTTTATCATCCAATTTTGATTTATTGTTACTCTGTTTTTTTGTTGTTGTTGTTTTTTATTTAAAATATTTTCTGTTCTTGATCATATGTTTGATGATTGATGATACATGTGATACAATTATATTTACAGATTTTCTAAACTTCATGTTATTTAGGAATATAAGAGGCTCGAAATTGACGTGCTCGGTGACCAATTTATTATATGGATAAAGGTTGGTTTTGCATTTTTGTTGAACAAAAATCAGTTTTTAATTAATTTGAATTCGAAAATAATTATTTTGAATAATGGCGATTTCTAAATATTTGCTTATGAAGTTTCTAGTTTTAATATTAAAACAAATATGATTTGTAATCAATATTGATCCTATTTATACTACTGCATCCTTGTCATTGTACTAGCTTTGATCAATTTTATCTATGGTTCGTGATGATCCACGTACACTTCAAAATATGACATTTTGTCGTGTCGTGTTTCTCGTGTCGTGTTTTATTTTACGTTATAATCTGCATGTGTTGAGAATTTACTCTTGGCAATAATTCTTTTTTTAGTTGTTTGCCTTTTTTGGGCACAAAATAAATTGGGCAACACTCTTGTTAGTCCATACTAACGGATCATCCGTTAAATCAGAATTTCATAACAATACATTATAGTGCAAAAATCAATACATCATAATAAAAAACCAATACATCATAGTACAAATATATCACAGTACAAAAACCAATACATCATAGCACGGGTCAGAGATTTATGAAAAACTAATACTTTACACTATAAAAACTAATACATCACAATACATAATCAATACATTATAGTATCGGGTCAGATGGCCTAACGGGTCATGACCTGTTAATCTGGCCTAACACATTGCCAAATAAATTAGGATTTTAGATTTTGTTTACTAGATTGTGTCTAAGACTCTATTTAGTTTCCTCTATTATGTTTAGAATTTGTTTTACTTGTTTACCAAGTTTAGGGTTTTAGATTGTCTATTTAAGACAAGAGAGGACAAAGACTTGGAGACACTTTGGACGCACGGAATATTTGAAGGAGCAGGGCGACACAAATCACCGAGCAAGAACACAAGCAAGCTAACTACTTGAAGTCATTGTTCGAGATCAAGAAGGTCTTCGAAGTTGCGTGACCAACGGAGAAAATCATCGTTCACGGCGACAAGTATTTTAGTATCACATGTTGGATACTATAGTTTTCATATATTACTTCATATCTTTTTGTATTGATCTTGAACAAAGAAAGATATAGTTTTCGGGTTTGTACACCCAAGTTCACAAGTACTTTTACTTGTAAACTGAATTTAAATTGTTGTGTTTTTCTTTTATATTTCCGCTGCTTATTTTTAGTTAAACTTCTGTTGATGTTAGTTTCAGTATTGGTTAACACGGAAAGTAACATCAGTTACTGATACTTATTTTCAAAACCATAGACCTACAAATTTACAATTGGCACCTAGAGCGGGTTACTTAACTTACTAAGTACTGATTCTTATTTGTTTAGGTGCTATGGATGCTCAAGGCAATTCAAGGCCTCCGATCCTCAATGGAGAGAACTATTCTCTCTGAAAACAGAGGATGCGGTGGCATATAAAGAATATCGACGAACGTGCGTGGAGAACCATTCTGGTTGGATGGGAAGAACCACGTGTTACTGATAGTGAGGGTGACACCGTCGTCAAGAAAGAAATAGATTGAACCGATGATGAAGTAGCTGCTTCAAACTGGAATCGCAAGTGCATCAACACCCTCTGTGGATTTATTGACTCAAGTTACTACAGAGTTTTCAAGAAGTGTGACTCAGCAAATGATGCATGGGATGCAATACAATGGTTATGTGAAGGAACTCAGAGCGTGAAGAGATCAAGACTAAGGATGCTAACATCTACCTTCGAGGCAATAGGGATGGATGAAAAGGAGTCCATCATGGGCTACGCCATGGACTCTCAGATATTGCAAACGAGTGCGGAGAGCTTGGTGAACCAGTAACAAACTCACGCCTTGTTGGGAAACTTATAAGATCCATTTCAAAGAAATTCAGTATTAAGTTGTTTGCCATAGAAGAATCCAAGGACACTGATGACCTAGAGTTCAACGCTTTAGTTGGCTCACTCAAAACATTTGAGATGGAACATCTTGGCTCCAACTCAAAAGAGAAGAATGTTGCTCTCTCCTCCGATGTTAACTCTGATAACGATGATGAAGATGATGAGGATTTTGATTTGAATGGGTTTCTGAAAAAGATAGAAACCACCACTCTTGAGGAATAAGAAGTATCCTATGTATATCAACGCTTTAATAGCTTCTTAAAGAAGAAAAACAACATTGGAGGATCAAGTACAAAGACCAAGCCACATGTTCCTAAGCCAAAGTTTTCTGGGCACACTCTCTCCCGATCCCAGTCTTCGCCTTCTGTACCAGTGCATCCAGCTCCCCAAAGCCTCTCAGTGAAGTCCAATATCATGAATGTGCGAACACTCTCAGGAAGAAGAGCATGATTGCTACCGAGTACACTGAAGATGTCAGTGATTCTGACTCGCCTGAACCTGTTCCAGCCTTATTCACTAATGTTGTGTGGGATGACGACATCCATGTTGGTAACACCAAAACCAACATCGTGTGCCTGAATGCAGAGGTTAATGAATATCTTGACGAGTAAGAGAAGGTGAGCATTGAACATAAGCAATTATTTGTTAGTTGGGGAAAATAGGTACTCAGGGTCAAGGATCTTATGATGGAGGTGGACAAGCTGAACAAGGAAAAGGATGATCAACTTGATATAATTGTCCGATTAGAGTCGTCACTCACCAAAAATGATGCTGAGTTAGAACGAGTGAAAACTGAGTTGAAGAAGGTTCAGGGAACCATCACAAAACTCAACAAGGGCAAGGCAAAGCTCGATGAAATCCTGGATATGAGTTTCCCAAAAACCTCAAAACATGGAATTGGGTACAAACCAAATCAGCCGACACCAGCATCAAACCAAGAACAGAAGTCGACCAAACTCCACAAGAAAAGAAGGAGACAGTATGTGTGTCATCACTGTGGCGAATAAGGTCATATTCGACCTTTTTGCTGGAAGATTATTGGCGAGAAAAGGCATTTTCAGAGGACAAAGGTATCTGCTGAGTCCCATGATGGTTTCCATGTTACTAACACCAAAACCAACACCAGGTTCAAACAGGTCTGGATAAAAAAGAATGAGATCAAGGAGACCTGGTACTTCGATAGTGGGTGGTCCAAACACATGACCGGATTAGAAGACCTACTTTCCAACATCGTCAGATTTCAAGGAGAAAAGGTAAAATATGGTGGAGGTGCAGATGGCCAGATCCTTGTCCAAGGAACCCTACATGTTCCCGGTGTTGTAAAGTTGGAGAATGTTTTGTTGGTAGAAGGTCTTACTGCAAATTTGATAAGCATAAGCCAACTCTGCGATGGTGTTTTCAGTGTTAAGTGCAATCGTGAAAAATGTGAAGTCTATGAGGAGAATAGAGAATGTATCATCACTGGTCAGAGAACTTCTGATAACTGCTACCAAATCAATGGCGATGCTTTTTGCAAGCTGTCTCAATTAAGTGATGTTGAGGTGTGGCATCAAAAACTCGGGCATGTCAACTACAAGATGCTGGACTGGTTAGCCAAAAAGGAAGCTGTGAATGGGATTCCTAAGCTCAACACCAACCTCAACACCACATCCAACAGTACAAAGTCTCACTACCTCATATTGTTTAGAACTCCTGCATATAGGTTGTTTAATCTCAGGACACGTAGCATGTTTGAGTCTGTCAATGTGAAGTTCGATGATTCGATGAGTGGTATTAAACCTACCGAGGATAATGACCTGGTCTATGATCAAAATTCTCAAGATAATGTCACATTTGGTGTAGATGAAAATGCAGGTGTTGAAAACAAAGATGCAGGTGTTGAAACTAAAGAAACTAGTGATGTTGGTATCGGTGATGACTCTGGGAATGTAACATCAAACCCAACATCTACGCAAGCTGCTCCAGAATTAGATTCTGAACCAGATGAGGAAGATCTAGCTGATCCCATCGACTTACATTAGAGGGATATACCATCAAGAATTCAGAGGAACCATCCCACGAGCCAAATTTTTGGAGATCTCGATGAAAGAAGTAAAAGAAAGCGGCATATAAACTTCAAAAAAATGGTTAAGTATGTTTGTTTATCCACTAACTATTCTAAAATTCGAGAATATTTGTATCTTTCCAAAATAGAGCCCAAGCGTGTGGAGGATACTCTTAAGGATGAATTCTGGGTAAAGGCAATGCAAGAGGAGTTGGATCAATTTGCCAAGAACGATGTTTAGGATTTAGTTCCTCGTCCAGAAAACTCACATGTAACAAGAACAAAGTAGATCTTCAAGAACAAAACAGATGAGGCAGGCAACATTGTGAGGAACAAGGCTCATTTGGTTGCACAAGGGTATACTCAAATTGGCATCGATTTTGATGAGACTTTTGCCCCTGTTGCTCGCATTGAATTTGTAAGACTTTTACTTGATGTTGCTTGTCATATGAAAATATCTCTGCATCAAATGGACATAAAGAGTGCTTTTCTTGGAGTTTTAAGTGAAGAAGTATTTGTAGAGCAACCTAAAGGGTTTGTAGATCCCCACAAACCAAACTTTGTTTTAAAATTAAAAAAAAGCTTTATATGGTTTAAAACAAGCTCATAGAGCTTGGTATGAAAGGTTGACTCAACACTTACTCTTTTTAAATTTTAGACGAGGAAGTTGACAAAACCTTATTTCTTCTTAGATCAAATAAGCACTTCTTGATTGTTCAGATTTATGCAGATGATATTATTTTTGAATCTACTAATGAGCAGATGGTGAAAGAATTCATAACTAGAATGTCTGACACATTTGAGATGAGCATGGAAGGTAATCTCTCTTACTTTCTTGGTTTGCAAATTAAACAATTGGATGACGGTATTTTTCTCTCTCAGACCAAATATGCTAAGAATCTTGTTAAGAAATTTGGGTTAGAGAATGAAACTCATAAGAAAACATTGTTAGGCAAAACCACGAGACTGACAAGAGATGATGTTGGTAATGGTGTTGATAACACCATGTACAGAAGCATGATAGGAAGTCTTTTATATTTAACTGTAAGTAGGCCAGATATCATGTATAGTGTGTGTCTATGTGCTAGATATCAGTCAAATCCTAAAGAGTCATACCTAAAAGCTGTTAAACAAATCATTAGATACATAGCTGGTTCAACTAAATTAGGTGTTTTGTATTCTAAAGAAACTGGTACGGAACTTGTGAGATATACTTATTCAGACTGGGCTGGAGATGTTGTGGGTAGAAAGAGTACTACAGGGGATTGTTTTTTCTTGGGTAATAACCTAATCTCATGGTATAGCAAAAAACAAAATTTTATTTCTCTTTCTACAGCTGAAGCCGAGTATATAGCAGCTGGAAGTGCTTGTACCAATTGTTGTGGATGAACTAAATGATAGAGGACTACGGTCTACAAAGTAGAATATTGATTGTGCTCTGTGATAATGCCAGTGCCATTGATATCTATTTTGCATGTAATTGTTGTGTTTTTCCTTGTATTTTTAGTTAGAGTTTAGCGTCGTTTCTAGTAGTATCGAGTCGTTTTTCATTAGGTTTTAAGACTTTTTCTCGGTGATTTTCTTTTTGGATTTAAGAGTATAACATGTGAGATGTTTGTGCTATTTTTGGGTTTTTAAGTTTGAATTCTTGTTTTGTAGGTGGCTAAAAGGATTATATTCACTCGGCGTACGTTTTGGACCGAAAAATGAGAAATTCGAGCCGAAAGCATCCCGGATCGACTGAAAAGCTCCAAATCGACTGCCCGATCGACTGAAAGAGCTCCAAATCGACTGCCGGGCAGTAGCTTCCCCTATTTTGGCAATGCAGTCTATAGACTGCTTTGCAGTCGATCGACCGCGACGCTGAGACTTCGGGAATATTGAGCGTTTTTGATGATTTTGCCCCTACAAACAACTATAAAAAGCCTACATCTTGCACCTATGAAGAGACAACTCCTTTCCCAGCCCTAACTTGGGTTTGGGATCAAAACTTCTCTCAAGCTATTAGATAATTCTCTTTTCCCTTAGGTTTTAGATTCAATTTCAAGTTTTGATGTAATTCCTTTTCTAGATTAGATTTAATTTCAAGCACCTCCTTGGGTTTTTAAGCCTAAGAAGAATCCAAATACTCTTTTGGATTGTTACTTTTGATGCAATTACATTCAAGCTTTGTTTCATTTCTTAATTCAAGTAAGTTTCCTTTCCATTTAATGTTTTATGCTTTAATTCCATGCTTTGTTCTTCATTTCCATGCTTGTTCTTCATGT
The DNA here is from genome assembly GCA_014905375.1 of Phtheirospermum japonicum. NCBI lineage: Eukaryota > Viridiplantae > Streptophyta > Magnoliopsida > Lamiales > Orobanchaceae > Phtheirospermum > Phtheirospermum japonicum. The sequence goes on from BMAC01001068.1 coordinate 176,621, forward strand.
TATGCTTTCTGCCTTAACACCTTGATTTCTTGTTAGATCTTAAGAACTGGATATGAGATCTAGATGAGTGACACATCTAGATAATAGATCAAGTCCTAGATCATCTTGATTTTGAGTTGTTCTTGTGCTTTATTTGCAATTTAATTTTCATGCATAGTTTTAGGTTAAATCTTAGATCTACTCTTTATTGCTTGTTATTTTCCTTAAAGTTTTAAACTTTCATGTCAACTTTTGTTTCTCTTTACATCCATGCTTTCAATTATTGCTAATTTYCATTAWTTGAGTTTTTATGCATAGTTGTACCTTGTGCTTGCATGCTTGTACTTGGTAAAACATTGCATTTTCTTGCTTGTTTTCATTATTGCTTTGCATTTTCTATTTGAGGCATACGACGAGGCATTCTACCAACATGAAATTTCATTTCTTAGTGTAGTTTAGTTAGTTTAATTGCTTTATTTTCATTTTTCTTTACTTTTCCAAGCTTGAAACGCATTGAATCCTTCAACTGAATCGATTTCCGATAATACCAAGCCATGAACCCTTTGATATATTTCAAAACCACTAAAACTCTTCTAACAAAATGGCGCCGTTGCGACTCGGCTTGGTTAAGGCTTTCGTTTTAATTGTTGTTTCATTGTGTTTTTAGCTTTCTTTGTTATTTGACTTTTTTGTTAAGTATGATAGGTACTTGTAGCTATGGTGGATACATTCCCAGCATGGGAGGGCATGGTGCAAACCATGTCGGGAATGAGTTATCGTATAATGGCTTTGGCAACGTGGGAGGGCATGGTGCAAACCACGTTGCCAATYGTGGATTCGGCTATGGTCAACCCAACATGGGAGGGCATGGTGCAAACCATGTTGGGTCGAGCGGCTTCATGGGTTCAAACGGTCCATATGGAGGTTACGGGGCTCTACTCCTCAAATTCCGAACATGTATGATGGAGGCTTCGTTAATCGAAATGGGATCGTTAGTAACCAAAATCTGAATTCCACTCCGTATGGAGGATATGGTGCTACCAATCACTTCCCAAATATGCACAATCCGACATCTGGTCCATATGGGGGTTTTAATGCTCCCAACCAATGCACGAACATGTGTGGAGGTCAAACTCCGATTCTCGGCTCTTTTGGTGTTCCCCAAATTCCCCCTTTAACCGCTAAAGATCACGAGGATTATGAATCGTTTGGCGGTCCGAGCTCCAATGTCATAAGTGGCCCCCCCATCCGCACTATGGGGGATGTTAACAAACCTTTTTTGGGATGTGCATGGTGTGGACAGTGTGGTCATGATACCAAATCTTTCCCTTCATTCTCCTCGTTCAATATGCCGATGCCTCTTTCAGAGGACGTGTATGGGGGTCATGGACATCATGTGGGACCCAATTGTGCTATGCCATCTTTTGCTCCACCGCCTACTCATAATCCGGTTGTTACTCCTCATGTGGGCCCTTGTCATTCGACTATCCCGGTAATTGCTCCTACCCTACCTCCCGAGCCAAAAATTTCTCAAGCAATGTACTCTTGTGCTAATGACGTGAACATGGCTTTATCCTCTAAGGAGCTTGAGTTGATAAAGAAGATAACGAATATGAAGGCTCGACTTGCTACATTATCTAGCCCGATCCCACCGCCGCCTTATAACTCTCTTGTTACTCCTCACGTGGGCCCACTTGTCTCGTTGAATGATCCTACCCCACCCTCCAATCCGAACCTCATGCAATCTTTCCACATAGTGTCGGACTCGCCCGATACTATCCTCGATAAGTGTGGGGTGGTTTCTAATACGGTTGTCTCGCCATCGGAAGAGGACGTGGGTTCATTTTTGGATGTCTTTACCTCTCTTGACCCTTTACCTTTTACTTCAAAAGAGTCTTGCGAAGAATGGGTATATATGGACTTCATCAAGGCCATGATCGATCGAGTTTATATGGAGGAAATGAGCCTTGAGGAGGAGGTTGGCCCGGACATCGATATTGAGGGATGTTGTGAGGATGAGCCCCTTGTTCTTAATGATGAGTCCGTTGTGCCTCTCTGTGCCCCATGTTTGTGGGAAGATGATTCTCAATGTGTCGTTGAGGGCAACGACTACTTTTTAGAGGGGGAGGTGGAGGTTAGTGATGCTAAGATTGGAAAATTTGAAGATTTTCTTGGGGTGGAGATTGTTGATGATAGGATCGAGAAGTTTGAAGATTATTTTGGGGTGGAGATTTTTGCAGATAAGATTGAAGAGTTTGAAGAGTACCTTGAGGGGATCGGTGTTTTGTTTGAGTTAGCCTCCAACGAGGTCAAGAGGAGGCACAAGCCCGAGCTTAAGCCTCCTCCATATCCCCTCAACCATGCCTATTTGGAGGATGAGGAGAGCAAGCCTATCATCATCTTTGCCAATCCGGAGCAAGAAGAAGGGGAGGGGTCGAGTGGAGTGATTAAAGTTCTTAAGGGTGAGATTGGTTGGAGACCCGGAGTGATAAAGGGAGCTAACCCTTGGACTCATTTTCATAAACTCGTCTTGGAGGACGATGACAAACCACCTCGAGAATTTCAAGCATTTGAATCTAAGTTTTAATGAGATAGTGGAAGACGAGAAGATAATTGAGGACGAGAAAGGAGGGTTGTTGGCCACGAGGGCTAAAATGGGAAGGAGGATGTTGATCGATTTTAAGGAGTTAAATGCGGCTACCAAGAAAGATCATTCCCCTCCCCTATTTATCGACCACAAGTTGGAAAAGCTAGCCGGCCATTACTCCTTTTGCTTTTTGGATGAGTCGTCGGGTCACTTCAAAACAACAATTCCACCCGATAAGAAGGGTATGGCTTCGGTGGATCCTTATCTTCATGGTCTTCTTTATCCACCTTGAAGCAAAAAGGGAGTTTTTCAAGCTAGTTGATTTGCATATTTTTGTACATATTTTTGTTACCGTTTTTTTATCACGTTGCGTGTGTTTCGCTTGCTTTTAGGTGTTTTAGGAGTCGAGTTGGCCGTTTCTCGTTATTTCTAGGTTTTCGTAGTTTTTGTACGTGTTTTATTAGTTTTCGTAGTTTTTTTTCACTCTTTCATTTTTCTCTTGGCCGTAGGACGTCCAAGCTGGACCCGCGCTTGTTTGAGATCATTTTCACTCGACTCGGGAATGGACGGACAAGCAAGGAAGCGCAAC
>BMAC01001068.1:192593-227131 GCA_014905375.1 Phtheirospermum japonicum
TGTATTGACCGACTCGAGCGTAAACACGTCCCATATACTAAACACTTGAGCGAATTGAGCAAACACCCTAAATTACCATTTGGGAGGAAGTCATCGATTTGGCTTGCATTTGAGAAAGAGTAATACGACCAATGCTTGACGATAGCGATTTTATGTTGATACTTCCATCATATCGATAAGGATAAGCACAAGGGTTTCTCTTCTTACATAAGGTTCATTGCATGTACACTCTTGATTCGTTTCGTTGTTCGAGGACGAACAAACCGATAAGTGTGGGTTAGTTGTTTTGCATGTAATTGTTGTGTTTCTCCTTGTGTTTTTAGTTAGAGTTTAGCTTCGTTTCTAGTAGTATCGAGTTGTTTTTCATTAGGTTTTAAGACTTTTTCTCGGTGATTTTCTTTTTGGCTTTAAGAGTACGATATGTGAGATGTTTGTGCTATTTTTGGGTTTTTAAGTTTGAATTCTTGTTTTGTAGGTGGCTAAAAAGATTATATTCACTCGGCGGACGTTTTGGACCGAAAAACAAGAAATTCGAGCTGAAAGCATCCCGGATCGACTGAAAAGCTCCAAATTGACTGCCCGATTGACTGAAAGAGCTCCAATCGACTGTCGGGCAGTAGCTTCCCCCGTTTTGGAAATGCAGTCTATAGACTGCCTTTCAGTCGATAGACTGGCAATCGATAGACTGCTTTGCAGTCGATCGACCGCGACGCTGAGACTTCGGGAATTTTGAGCGTTTTTGACAATTTTGCCCTTACAAACAACTATAAAAAGCCTACATCTTGCACCTATGAAGAGACAACTCCTTTCCCAGCCCTAACTTGGGTTTGGGATCAAAACTTCTCTCAAGCTATTAGATACTTCTCTTTTCCCTTAGGTTTTAGATTCAATTTCAAGTTTTGATGTAATTTCTTTTCTAGATTAGATTTAATTTCAAGCACCTCCTTGGGTTTGTAAGCCTAAGAAGAATCCAAATACTCCTTTGGATTGTTACTTTTGATGCAATTACATTCAAGCTTTGTTTRATTTCTTAATTCAAGTAAGTTTCCTTTCCATTTAATGTTTTATGCTTTAATTCCATGCTTTGTTCTTCATTTCCATGCTTGTTCTTCATGTTATGCTTTCTGCCTTAYCACCTTGATTTCTTGTTAGWTCTTAAGAARTGGATATGAGATCTAGATGAGTGACACATCTAGATAATAGATCAAGTCRTAGATCATCTRGATTTTGAGTTGTTCTTGTGCTTTATTTGCAATTTAATTTTCATGCATAGTTTTAGGTTAAATCTTAGATCTACTCTTTATTYCTTGTTATTTTCCTTAAAGTTTTAAACTTTCATGTCAAKTTTTGTTTCTCTTTACATCCATGCTTTCAATTATTGCTAATTTYCATTAWTTGAGTTTTTATGCATAGTTGTACCTTGTGCTTGCATGCTTGTACTTGGTYAAACATTGCATTTTCTTGCTTGTTTTCATTATTGCTTTGCATTTTCTATTTGAGGCATKCGACGAGGCATTCTACCAACATGAAATTTCATTTCTTAGTGTAGTTTAGCTAGTTTAATTGCTTTATTTTCATTTTTCTTTACTTTTCCAAGTTTGAAACACATTGAATCCTTCAGTTGAATCGATTTTCGATAATACCAAGCCATGAACCCGTTGATATATCTCAACACCACTAAAAATCTTCTAACAATATCTCAAAAAATCCTGTCCAACATTCTCGAATCAAATACATTGACATAAGGTACCACTTTATTCGAGACTTGGTTGAGAGGAAGATAGTTAGCCTTGAGCATATATGAACAGACAATCAGCTTGCTGACATCTTCACAAAGGCATTAGATTTAGAGACCTTCTCTCGTTTAAGAAGAGATCTCGGTATGTGCATTTTTTAAGTCAATGTTGATGTTATGACACCAAAGCTGTCACCAGTCATAACATCTGTATATTTTTGCATGCATTTTTATTTTATTTTTTATACATAATCTGAATGCATTGAGTCTGTTTGAAAGTGCAATAAGGTCATGTGTTGTAATAAAAGTGGTGACACAAAGGCTAACATCTTCATTTAGGTGAATGTGGAACTTTCCCGCAGAAACGGGTTTTCTCCCAGGTCCAAAATCTAGAGGTGTTAACAGCAATTGCTGAAGATAAGCTATTTCTCTTCAAATCTATAAAAAGATGCAGACAATCTGGATTACAAAAGGATCCAATCTTTAAATCTCACATCATTGAGTGATTTTGACGTAGTCATTAACTTGGGTTAAGGGGTCTGTTTCCATTGACTTCGCCTGAAGCAATGTTGGTTATAATGTCATCAGTCATGAAAAGCAACACTAATCAAGTCACTAAAACCATAATGTGAATTCTTAACCTTTTTAGGTCATGATTTATAGGCATCAATTAGGACATTCATACTTTGTGTGATGCCTTTTTGCTGTGTGTTCTGTTGCTTGTGTTTGTGTCTTACCTGAAAACTCTTAATCTTGTTTTGAATCTTGCTAACCAAGTATTTCAGTGGCGTTGTAATCGGACGGTTGGACAGGTAATAAAGAGATTAATTTGGTGAGTGAAATTTTATCTTGCAAAGGATTACTATTGTGGTGATGATTTAATTAATTCAGCTCTATTTTCGGTTGATTTTTTAGTAGAGTTGTGTGATTTTGATTTCAAAATTTATGAGATAATGGTTAAGTGGATTGGGATCATGTGTCCTACATTAAGAGGGAGTGGGTGTTTGTCTCTTGAAATAAAGAAAATATTTTTGGGTTTAAAATCCGCTGTTGGGAAATAAGGTTTATTTCTTTTTATTTTTTTCTTACCTTTTTCTCTCTTAGGCAACGATCACTTTTTGGCTTGCATATATACTCAGATTTCTTATCGTTCACCCCACTTTTCCATAACCTCTCTGCAGTTAAACTCCCTAACTCTCCAATACTTCACCGTCTCTCTCGATTTTGTGTTTATCTTTGTGCTTTATTGAAAATAACAGGATGTCGAACCCTTATTCTTCATCGAATGTTCCTGAGTTACCGGCAGGCGTGCTCCGTTCTGGCGAGCAGGTCCCTGTGAATTTACGAAAATTTGGTGGCCTGGACATTCTTGAATAGGTCGGTGGTGGTATTCCTCAGAACCCATCACCGATTACAACATCTCCTGTTCGCTCACCGCCGCCCATGTCTCAAGATTTTGTTCCTGCTCCGGCGCCGCTTGATGCTGTTCCTGAAGTACAGGTGTTTCCAGGCCAGCAAGGAAACGAGATAGACGCTGATAATCCGCCTGATTTTCTGTTCATCGCTGAGCGTCGAGTCCCGATTGAGATTTTTAAGAAGTAGAACCTGGTAGCTTTCTTCAAGCATCGAGGTATGTATTCGACAGTCACAACTGCTATGCCATTTGTGCATGATGATATTCTTGAATTTTATGCAAATCTGTTGCCATCTATTGTGAATCCCAAGTCTGTGAACTATGGGAAGGAGTATGTGCATGGGAAGGTGTATTCCTTTACTCCTGATTTGGTGAATGAACTGTTTGGGACTGAGTCTTGTTCTGGGGACTCAACTGTAGATGACATGGACGAAGTCATCGAGTTATTATCTGGTGAGCTGACAAAGAATTGGCGTGAGCAATTGCCCTGCACGCGTCTTTCCTCTCTCTATTCCGTTCTGCATAAGGTAGGTGTTTTCAACTGGGTCCCTACCAAGAATGTGACAGTGGTCACTTGTGCTCAGGCGGTCTTTTTGTACAAACTTGGTCACGGTATAAACTTCAACTTCGTCCAGCATGTTTTTGAGGCCATCACTAGGTTTGTGACGACCAAGGCTGCATCCTCTCTATGTTTTCCTTCCCTTATTTATAGTCTTTTGGAGAACTAGGGTTTCCGGCCTGATGACGATGATGTGCTCACTGGCGAGGCTGATTGGTTTCCTTGCTCGATCAGAACTTGTCTGGGGCCCGCGTAGTTGATCTCCCTTGGCAGGCGCCTCCTCAAGATGATGGTGGTTCTGGTGACAGTTCTGCAGTTTCCAACACCAATTCCAACATGGGGATTTTCTCAGCTCTGGTTGTTCGGGCCCAAATCGCTTTACTTGATAATTAGATTGCCCAGCTGCAGACACTTTGGGGTTCTTGTGGAGGCCCTTTTTCTTTCCGAACAAAAAGGGGGAGATGGAGACGCTGGCAAGGATGAAGCAAGTGATGCTGTTGCTGCCGAGGCGTTGGCAAGCCTAGCCAGAGAGGAGGCTGAAGAAAATAAGTTCAAGGAGTAAGAAAATGAAGAAGCTGCTGAAAAAGAGGAAGACTCGGGGTGAAGGAACTTCGGCATCCCCTCGACGTTCGAAGAGGGTGCGTAGTCAATGAGTTCCTCATTTTCTGTTTTGATCTGTGGTTTATGAACAATGTTTGTTTTGATGTTAGTTTGGTTTTGATAAACAATGGTCATTTGTTTAGGGGGGGTTTTCTAACTCAGGGGGAGTCATAGTGTTTTTTTGAGAGTTTTTGTTGTGTCGTAGTATTTTGTCCATAAAGGCGAAAGGGGGAGATTGTTGAGAATTTATTCTTGGCAATAATCCCTTTTTTAGTTGTTTGCCTTTCTTGGGCACAAAATGAATTAGAACTCTAGATTTTGTTTCCTAGATTGTGTCTTATTTAGTTTCCGAAATTATGTTTAGGAGTTGTTTTACTTGTTTACCAATTTTAGGATTTATAGGATTGTCTATTTAAGACAAGAGAGAACAAAGACTTGGAGACACTTTGGACGCACGGAATATTTGAAGGAGCATGGCGATGCAAATCACTGAGCAAGAACACAAGCTAGCTAACTACTTGAAGCCATTGTCCGAGATCAAGAAGGTCTTCGAAGTTCCGTGACCAACAGAGAAGATCATCCTTCACGGCGACAAGTATTTTAGTATCACATGTTTGATACTATAGTTTTCATATATTACTTCATATCTTTTTGTATTGATCTTGAATAAATAAAGTAATATAGTTTTTGGGTTCGTACATCTAAGTTCACAAGTACTTTTACCTGTGAAATGAATTTAAATTGTTGTGTTTTTCTTTTATATTTCCGCTGCTTATTTTTAGTTAAACTTTGGTTGATGTTAGTTTCAATGTTGGTTAACACAAAAAGCAACATCAGTTACTGATACTTATTTTCAAAACCATAGACCTACAAATTTACAGCGTGCCATAAGCGTGTCCGCGTATCGTGTCTCATGTCCATTTCATGTGTCGGTGCAACCTAGATGGTTCGGTATACTTCTTATTTGTTAACATTCGTAAGCTCTCTACAAATGTCCCCTCCGGAAAATAAAATTATTTTAATCGGCTAGGTTGATTTGTCGCAGTCCCTTTTCAGTCATTTGTTCTTCTTTTAATGTATGGTGTGGGTCAAACCTTGCCTTCGTTTTGGAAAAAGTTGGTATTGGGGGAAATATTGATGAGTTTATGGTTAATACGAATTAGTTGAAAGGGAACTTTTCTTTTAGCATTTTGGTCAAATTAATTAATCAATTATCTATTCTATTTTAGTTCTTTTTTAAATGGATCAAAGTGTAAGTAAAGTTTACACTCATATATGTTATTTATTTATTATTATTTTACAAAATTAGTCTTGGAAGCGTGCTTATACGCTTCAATTGATTTTTTTTTTTTTAATTTTGATGTTGAAATTGCACTTCCACATAAATGCACAACACCTGACAAATTACCCCAGCACAATTTAAAAGAGAAAAGTATTTTTTCCTCCTAAACTCCACTCAGTTTGATACTTTGTTTTCTAATCTTTTCTTTATACACTTTGCCTCCTGAACTGTGCATTTTTTACACTTTACCTCCTTGAGCCATTTTCCGACGAACACTATTACCGGGAATTATCTCCGAGAGATATTTTTGCATAATTGAATGCAAAATCCCCCTTCCTTGCACAATATTCCAGCATAACTTAAATAAGAGTCATATGTAAAGAAGATTTTTCCCTTCAATTGTGTAAAAGTAATCCGCCAGAAACAAATTCTGGCAATATTTTCCGTCGGAAAATGGCACAAGGAGGTAAAGTGTAAAAAAATCATAGTTCAGGAGGCACAGTGTACGAAAAAAAACAGATTAGTAGGCAAAGTGTCAAATTGATTAAAGTTTGGGAGGCAAAAAAGAACTTTTCTCCAATTTAAAAACTCACTTTCAAAACTACTACATAAAATAGCAGTTTTGCCGCCATTTGATGAAGCCATACAATGTTGAAGAGAATATTCATTATATTGTACACTTTACAATATCTTATAACATACACTTAATATAAAAGTTTATCAATTTATATATAAAATTCATTGAATAGTACAAAACAATTTATTGAAATTTATCATTTTAAACACAAAAGGTTCATCAGTTTTTCATCAAATGTTCATTATCTCGAATATAAAAATTCATAGTTATGATATATATATATATATTATATAATATATATATATTATATATATATAGATATATATGGGTACACACACAAAACTCATCAATTCATTTGTGTGTGTGTAACTTGTATGATGCCATGAAATAATTTGCAACACGCTCCTTGTTTTCCCATGTCAGATTGATTGAAATTTGAGCCTCCGTGTAGTAGGGCTCGGAAATTTCCTTAAATTATCTTTGGTAAACCAAATATGAATTAAAACATACTAGTACTGTACTTGTGCGATACATGAATCTCAATGTATTGAGTTGTATGAATTGGAATTAAGGGTCGGTCAATTAATTTTGGAGTGACCTTTTAAAAAGAATCCTATACAACAAATGAAATACTTGGGACCCCTAGTATTTTTGTCCGTATGCATTGCGTTGCACGAAATGTGTTGATCGGATATTTAAAAGTAAAAGTAAACAAAACAAAATAAAATAATAATAAGTAAGATTTGAAGAATATAAAAGAAAATGAAATCGAAATTATTGAGTTTCATACCCTCATCGTGGGGTATGAAAACCCAAAAAATTGGCAATAAAGTATAAACTAATATAGTTACCAAACACTCGTCCTAAAAACTCGTGAATGTAAAATGCATGAAATCACTACATCTAATAATTAAAAAAATTCGAGTCACTTCTTTATATACAATATTATTTTGTTGATTTGTTTTTTGAATTATCAACACCACTAATCCAATATTTCCAGTCGTTTATGACTAGTAACTCTTAAAATAACAACATATAACAATAACTCGTAAAAGAGAGTCCACACGCACGCGTGCGCGCATGCACACACAATGTGAACCTAATCCTATATAGGGGCGAGTTCACATGGGAACTAATTCATGTGTGGGAACTAGAAACCTGCTATATTACATAATATGTTATGCTTTTTATTAATCATGTACACGCTAATTAAGATAATAGTAAAAATCAAGGGAACATAATAATAGTAATGTTAAAATATAAGTAGCATTTTGTATTATTTAAATTAGCATCACATATAATGTAAAATAGCGGTTCCTAAAGTTCTCACCTAGGGAATTGGTTCTCACATGAACCTAATCCTATATATATATATATATATATATATATTATATATATATATATATATATATATATATAATATATATATGATTGAGGTTCAAATGAAACCCACGTCAATATATGCGAACCTAGGGACCAATCCAGGCCGTTGATTAAATAGAATCAATGGTCAAGATAAAATGAATCAGTTGACTCTAATTCAAGCATGATGYGGTTATTTTCGTATTTTTAAAATCTGGTCAATTACTACGTCCTAAAATAACGTCTATTACATTAAGGAATATTCAATTATAATCAATCAGTCTGCTCCTATTACAATAATTACCATGTCGAAATATCCTTAACTCCATCTCTYAAACTCCACGCCGAAATATCAGTCATCAATCTCAACTCATCGACGGCGGAATTAAGAATATGGAATCATCAGGTCAGGCTTCATCTTTGAGTCTTCTTTTTTATTTTTTCTTCGTTTTTACACAAAACATATCCGAAAGCCATTATGTTATAAGCGTGGTGAAAAAAAAAGAAGAAGAAAAGAGTTGAACGGCTTACTATTTGTTTGTTCACGCCATGGATGAACGACATAAAAAAGAAAAAAAACGGAAGCATGTGTATCGGCATGTTGAAAAAACACCACACAGTAACATAAAAAGCACTGAAGTACTATAAAAACTAGCACTAACTGATCAGTATCATTACCAGGTCTTTTTCACGTCTTTTTTTTGATTCAAAATTAATTAATCCTTAAACTGCACAGAGCACCGCTTAATGATCGTTAAAGCACCAATATATAAGCAATTTTCTAAAAGCACCGTATGATTTTTTTAAATCACTATGTGATAATTTTTTAAAGCATCGTTTGACACAAGATTATATTATGCGTATGTCATTTTTTTGCAGACACCAACGAGTGTAGTGAAAGGAACGAGTATCACGTTGAGATATCAAGGAGACGGCTCAATCAAGGAGACGGCGATTGAAAATAACACCAAGCCACTGAGAATGTGCAGCCGCTGCAAGAAAAAATCAACTCACGACGCTCGGAATTGTCCGGTGGAAATGGAGTAGGTGTCAGGGTTGTATTTCCACTAATAAAAAAAAAATGGCCTTACTGTCTACGAATTATTTTTTCATGACAAAGAAGCAATTTTTTTAAAAGACTATTATGCCATTTTTTTTTAGAAATAAAGTTTGTTTATTGAGAATAGTTCACATCAATATTGTAATTTCTCGAGATCAGATCATGGTTAAATTATAGCAAGTCCCCTGGTCGTTTTGTAGCTTAGTATTTCTTTGATATGTGTTTTGCCACCTAATGGAAAAAAAATAACATAAAATAAAATATGTCATAAGAATATATTTGAGATGGGTGTAATAGTCATGTCGAAAGCAGGGCACAGAATAAAAAAATTTAACATAAAATAGAATAACAACGCATTATGATATGTTTTTGATACTTCACTTTGTTAAAACAAAAAATATTTTGTGTTTTCACCTGCTTTCATTGTTAAGTATGATGCGTCGATCACAAAGGATTCAGAAGTGCAGTTGAATCAGGGAATAATTTACCAGGACAACACAAAAAATACACCACATGATCAAACTACATAAAAAAGAAAGGCATACGATGTTGTCAAATAATATAGACAAATAGAAATGTCGTAACTTATCCACGAATTCCAATACGAAAACAACTTAAAACTTAGACAAACATCAAGTTCGACAAAAAATAATTATCCTTAACGCAGGAAAAAAAGTAAGGGTAAAATGTTTGGTCCATGCATTTAAGATATCACTCCGTCGCATCAACATCAAAATCGGGAGGGGCACCACTTCCACCATTTATAAGTAGATCCACCACATCAATCTCATAGTCTTCACAGGCGCATCTATAGTAGTACGAGGCTGCTTCTGGGTTATGGTCTTTGTACACATTACATTCAGAAGTTAGTATCGCCGCGCAATATTTGGCCCTCAAAAAAGCCATTTGATTTGTTGACCTACTCTTCAACCCGGCATCCCACCTTTGCCCTGTCCCCATGTAAGTCTCCATGTGGCGCATTGTATATATCGCACAGTCGCATTTATTGTCATCATCTCTCCAATTCATCTTCAACCTTGTCACCGATACCTTGTTAAGACCTGTTGCTTTGTGTCCTTGGCCGTTGCGCTTCAGAAATTCACCAAGTTTATTCTTCTGGTATAAAACAAAAAAACACGTTACATTCATTAGTATATACAAATTTTCATTATTTCCAGACCCAATTTTCAAACAACTGTATGAAGTCACTGAACCACCAAAATAGAAACCACAATCAGGAGAATTGAGAATGGTTAAACTATAATTAATACATATCTACTGCTATGACAGGGTTCCATTTGACAACAACATATAAATTTATAAAAAACACTATAAATATATGTAGAAGAACATGTCCACTTTAGACTAGGTATATACTATGAAAGCATTTATCATTTAACTCAAAAGCATGAATCAATCCCAAGTATGTGTTACATATATAATAGAATATCCCCTGCACACTAGATATATAATATGAAAGCACTTATTATTTAGATTAAAAGCATGAGACAATACCAAATGTTTAATACACAACATTTAACATTTAAAAAAGCAGTAAAAAGATTCAAGAGCACTTATCATATAGCTCAAAAGCATGACACAATCCTGAATATGTATTATATATAGAAGAACATATCCCAAGCACACTATATATATAATATGGAAGCAGTTACATATTATTTTAAAAGCATGACACATTCCCAGTCATGTAATATACACCATATATCACTAGACAAAGCACTATACAGATCAAARACCTCAGGCAAATTCTACCCWTAAGATTCATGGCAAATTTAAACAAATATTTCAAACAGTATACATGTTGACAATATTTATTCATGGCACTATAGATGTAGTAAAAAAGCATTGCAAATAACATTATCCGTGCATGTTCAATAACAAGTCACTTTAGACATTTTCCATAAAAAACAAACTTACTATTATATTATCAGATCAATACAAAAGACTCTGTCATATCCCATATATAAAAAAAACTACATTAAAGATAAAAAACACTGTTTTGTTTAAAAAAAAAAACTTAACGTCGACATCTTACACCCCCAATGCCAGAATTTTTTCCCAGTGCTAAACGACATCAAAAAATAATAAGAGTAACTAATCAAAAGTCAAAAAAGCATTGTCTTGTATTTTTGTTTGGCTTATCGCCGGAAATGTTGAGTTACATTGAAATCAACCTCGATTTGCAGACAATACATTTACCCCAAAGGATCACCGGCGAACCCTATTTTTTGGGACCACACAGCTAAAAAATAAAATTGAGAGCAGGTACATCAAAATTGAAGAGGTAAACTACTTCGGGGTGCTTGAAAAAGACTGAAAAGTCAATCATCAAAGTGTAATCCAACTAATTTCACATTTTAGGGTTACTATTCACATTCAGAAATTTTCGGTGCAGAAAAATACCTTCTCCGCCAGCAGGTGGCGTCCGCCTATTTCCTTTCGAAGGCCGTCCATCGTTTCCCATCACAAATCTCAAGCTTTCGCAACCAAACCCTTGCTGGAGAAATTTTCTTGGTTGTTGTCTGGAATTAATTCCCGTAATGAATCTTCTATGCCTTTCACACCACCCGATGAACTATTTTTGCATGTATATTTGGCTACGGGTGCAATGATATCATATTTCTCTCTCTTTTCATCTTCCAGATATCACGGGTGAAATAAATGGGCGGGATTTGCATAGTTTTTTTTGGATTAATTTGACCTTAGAAATTGGTTGAGCAGCGTGGTGAAATCACATTTTCCATATTTGAATCACGAAATTGTGATGAAAGATATCCGTAGAATTGAAAAAATCTAGGGCCTGGAATGGTCCCTAGGTTCGCATATATTGACAGGGTTCCATTTGAATCCAATCCTATATATATATATATATATATATATATATATATATATATATATATATGTGTGTGTGTGTGTGTGTGTGTGTGTGTGTGTGTGTGTATACCACTACAGAAGAACACAAAATTGTCGACGGAGACTACCGACGGAAAGCAACCCGTCGGCAAACACCCTCCCTTACCGACGGCATCACCGATGACCCACTCTACCGACGGATGACATCCCTCAGTAGAAGAGTCCATCTGTAAGTTCTCAGAAAGTTTGCGGCAATTTACCCCGCCCAGTAGGTTGACGGAAAAAATCTGTCGGTAATATTTAATTTTAAAAAATCCGTTTTTATTTGCCGACCGAAAGGTCGCCGTCGGCAATATTAAAAAATTCGATTTTCATTTTGCCGATGGATAGATAGCCGTCGGCAATGCCTGATTTACTATACCGATGGATAGTGTGTGTCGGTAACGCCAGATTTAATATACCAACGAATTTACCAAAGGAAATAGGTCCGTCGGTAAACTCCATAAAACAGCAGCCCCGCAGGCAAACTGTTCATTTGCATTTTTTCAATCAAAAAAAGAGAGAGGGAGAGCAATCAAAATTTATAACCGCCACATATGCTGGAGTTTGCCGCCGCACGGAGTGCACGCCGGAGTTCGCCGCCAGAGCACTTATACCATCACCTATTAAGGTATGCTACCCTTTGAATTCAAATTTCATGTTATCTTTTTTTTAATTTAGGGTTTTAATTTGATTTGAATTTAGGAATTAGATATTGATAAATTTAATTGGGTTTGAATTTATGAATTTAGTCGTCATTTATGCAATTGTGAATTATTTTGGGTTTAGAGTTCATTTATGCAATTATGCTTTAGTTTGGGATTTAATTTATAATTATTTATAAATTGGATTCGATTATACATTTGTATAAAATTAGGGCTAATTAGGTCGTTAGTATTCATTTATGCAATTGGGGTTGCCTCAGCTGCATACATCACTGCACTTCCACTTGACACCTATCGTAATGATAAACGGCTCGTCTTGCCGTGACCTTCTCTTGAATTCTCAAAACTTCTGTCGCTCCATGCCCGCAGGGGCAGAGAACCCGTCGCTGTCTCGGCTGTGCTACCGGAAGCTCTGGGGAAGTCGGAATAGGAGAGCACTCATCAGTGTTGTCAAAGATTTGAACAATGAAAATAGATGGCGAGTGCCTGATCGAATTGATCAGGTCATGTAGGAACAAGGTTCAAGTCTACCGGTCTGAAACAATGGCCAGTTCAATAGCAGCCTCAGCGGCTGCAATAGCTATAACAAAAATGGAGAAAATATCCCCCCTTAATTGGCAATTATCAAAAATATCAGAAAATGTTACAAAATTGATATTAGCTGAATTTAATATAATTATTTTGGGCTTTAATTTATAATTATTTATAAACTAGGTTTGATTATATAAATTTGAATTAAATTCCTGTTCTAGGTAGGGTTTAATTTCTAATTAGGATTAAACAGTGCAAAATTATAATTATCTTTTAAAGTGTATGTGATGGTGGTTTTTAAATATCGTGATGATCGATTTTGTTTAATGTTATTGTTTGTTTTTATATATACAATATGATTTTATTGTCATTTACTGATGTTGTGATTGGTTGGGTAGAAGTCGGTGATGATGTGGTGTACGACATCGATCGGGAGGTTTCGTCCCTCCAATAACGGTTTTCAAAATTATTTTAAAAAATGATGGTGTTTTTTGTTTTGTAGTTTTTTAGTGGTATAAAAAGGCTCATTGGCTCGTTATTATCGGAATTCGATTCGATTGTAAGAATCAAGGGGTTTTTAGGTTTTGAAATTAAAGGAAAACGAAAATAGATGGAAAACTATGGAAATAATAACCTAACTAGGGAATGTTAAATGCAAGTTGGTCGGATGCCTCGAGCGTGTGCCGAAATTGAAATAGCAAGCAAGAATGAAAATAGGCAAGTAAAAACAATATTGTTTCACCGAGTACAACTAAAACAACCTAAAGTACAACCATGCATGCATGATCATAAAAATCTAAATAATGCAAATTAGCAAAAATTGAAAGCACCAATAGAAAGAGGATTAAAAGTTGACATGAAAGTTTAAATCTTTACTCAAAATAACAAGAAACAAAGAGTAGATCTAGGATTCAATATAAAACTATGCATGAAAATTAAATCCAAAATAAAGCATATGAAATACTCAAAATAAAAAAGATCAAGTACTCGATCTATGATTTAGATGTGTCACTCAACTGGATTACATGGACGGTTCACAAGATCTAACAATTAATCTATGAACTAAGGCAAAATTCATAAAATGAAGAACAAGCATGAAATGGAAGAACAAGCATGAAAACTAAAGAAAACTTGCTTGAATTAAGAAGAGAATCCAAAAGTTTGAATGAAATTACAATCAAAATAACATCCAAGGGTAACATTAGGTATTGTGGAAGATGTGTTAGTCAAGTAGTGATATTAAACAGAAAATTAAAAATAAAAATTTTCGTCTTGCGATTGTTGGAATATTTCGAGCACAAACAGGGAATAAGTAATTATCACTATATCTGGAAAAAGAACATAAAATATTATAAAAAGTCGAGTCGAGTATGAACTCTTTTCGCAAGACGAAATTGCCTCGGTAGTGCTCTTCGATTTAGGCAATTTGTCCCCGAAGATAAAACGACTTTCGTCTCTGGTTTGACAGCACCGTAAGAAATCAGAGCTCCGGCGAACTGGAGGAACTAGACTGAACTACGAGAGAAAAAGAGAAAATGTAGAAACAGTATGCTGTGTTCTGTGTTCTATGTTTTTCAGGTGTAAAAGATGCAGGAGCCTCACACCCTTATATAGGGGTTTCAGCGGGAAAAGTAACAGCAGCTTAATGACTTCCTTAAAGGCAGCATTAAGACGTTCAAACCTAGCAGCATGAACCTGGACAGGTAGTAACGTACGTGCATTAAGTTGCATGACGTTTTCGTACGTTGGAAAACACTCACCAATAAATGGATTTGAGAAATTCAAAAAACTACAATTATCTACACGAAACGTAGATCGAGCATTTACAATTCATTAAGACGAATTTTCGCTGCACCATTAAATTAATTAAATCTAATTTAACAACAATTCTTATTTAATTTGTTTTAATTAATGAAATACTAAAGAATTAATAGTAAAATGGGAAGAATACCAAAAACTTTAAAATCTAAATTACAATTCTTATGTTTTCTTAATTATTATACATGTTTTTATTTGCATATTTATCTTTTTGTAGTAACGAGTCACACCAAGAGTGAAAGTAATGAAACTTATTACCCATAGTCATTCTCATTCCCTTAAAGCAACCCATTCTTTTATTAATCTTAAGCAGGACTAAGGTTTCAAAATGCGTAAGCGTATTAATGCGTCGAGATCGTGCCTCAAATTTTAAAAACTTATACGTGATTAGGCGAAGCCTAAACGAAAAAAAGGCGTTTTCATTTTTTTTATATTATTTCAATTATTTTTTATTAATAAGTTAATAACACAATATAACGTGTAAAGACTTTTTGCAATATCTTTTAATTTCTCAACAGAAAAATAGTTTTTAAAATATTTAAAATTAAGATATTAATTAATATTATTAATTTCGTTACAATCTCGCACTTGAATTCAAAATGAATATATTAAGATATTTGAGTTTAACGAAAAGTAAGAAATAAAATATAAATATAGTTAAAACACAACACAAAAGTACATGTTATATACATACGAGGCGGTCAATTATTTGCCTTTTCAAGCCTTTTGCAAGACGAGGCGTTTCAGAAAAACCTCTAACCTAGACGGGTTTGGGCGAAATTTAAACGGGCCTTTTAGAACATTGCCGCGTGACACTATTTTACTCTTTTTTGTGTGTGTGCTCGTGTGTGTGTTTTGTTGTTGTTAAAAGACTATATATAATATAAAGGCAGTCAATAGGGCATTTGCACAATCTACGCTCCACCTTCAGTAATTTGCACCCAAAAAAGTATATTTCATATTATATTTAACTTTACTCATTTAATCTCATTTTTATTGTTTTACCATTTTATAATTGACAAAAATATAAAATAAGTAATCTTATAAATATAATATTTATTAACAGAAAATATTGAATTAATAATCATGACAATAGATAAAGTTCAATTATATTAATGCAAAATAAGAATTACAATTCATAATAATATTATTTAAAAAAACTAAGTTACATAATATATATTCTAATTATAGAAAATATTCATCCCACAATGATCAATTTATTTATTTAATTTAAACTGATCAAACAAGAATGTTCTAATTTAATGTAATTTTATTTATTCTTGTAATTTTATGTTTTTTTTAGTTTTTATATTTTTAACATTTCATAATGCAATGTATGTAATAATTATAATTAACTTAACTTTAATATTAATTCCTATCAAGTCAATTAAGATGCAAAATAAGATTTCACCAAATATAGATACAATTTAGCGTATAGTTGGAGCAGATTTCAATTACAAAATAACGAAAAATGCTAAAATAGCATAGATGGCCTTATGTATGAGTTCAATTCTCATCATTCCCCTCACATAATCCGTATTATAAAAATCTATCATATATAATGTTTAAAAAAAAACAAAAACTATCATATGTATTAAAATGCTTTTAATATTCGTTGTAATTTTTGTGTTGTATTTCTTGTAATTTGAACCCCTTGTGGTTTTTGTGCGTGTCCCATATATTAAAATTCATTATAGACGACAAACATATATGCAATCAATATATAAAATACAACGAAGTTATACCAGAAGACCCGTTGTAAATAATGTGCTATACATAGGCTTTTAAGTTACAATGATTTTAAAGCCCCAGAGATCATCTTAATTATTAATTTATTTATTGTATAGACATTTTAATTAAGAGCAGCAAAACTTCCTCGGAAAATAATGCCAACCGCTAGACAAAAATAATAATAATAAATGATAGGAAATCTAGGTTAGATGCACAATAATAATACTTTTATTAAAATTGGGTTTCCTCGTATATTTATAACCTCTTTAATTCATAGTACATGTACTTGACCTTGGAGTAATGTAACACTCACTATCGTCATTGAGAGCTTAAAACAATAGTTTGGGGTATCTCCAAGACACCAACTACACGTGTATCTTAAATTCGAACTCCTCCTTTTAAATCAGTAGTTGTAGTTTAGTTTAGGCGCTTTTTTTTTTTCTTCCATTTTCAATATATTATTATATTTTCTCTGTTTTGCCCACCTGTATTCATTGATTTTCCAACTTAAAAAATAATGAAATTATAACTTTATCATTATATAATTAACATAACTCTTCCACTTCCTTATTTCTATTAAGCCTTAATAAAAGTGGATCTCTAAGGAAATGTATATACAAGTGTTTAAAACGATACAAACATCTTGTATTTACGATATTCGTTCATTTATCTATATTTTTTATAGCATGCCTAACTAAACCACATCATTTAGATGAACTAGTTTAACTTGTGGGACACTAATTCGAGGAATAATAGGACCTGGGCACAAATTAATGCTAACTATTAGACCATAATTGAATAATAAAAAACAGTTAAATTCAAAGTTACCCAATTCAACTATTCCTTCCGTCTTATTTTATCTATCACAGTCTAAATATTTTTATATCTTATTCTATTTGTCACATTTACAATTTCAATACAAAATCATTGTTACTTTTTACTTTGACAATAAGAATTAAATGTTACTTTACTAATTTTACACATACCTTTATTATTTCACATTTTTATTACTCACTCGGTCTTAAAATAAATGTCATCTTAAGAACTCAAATTTGTTACAAATTAAGTGTCATTTTAATTTTTTTTTATTACATTATTTCAGTTTTATTTTCACTTTTTATGAAATATAAACACATTTTCGGTAATAGAATAATTAGAGGGAAAGAATGAAAAAAATTAAATAGAAATATCAATAATATTAATTGATTGAGTGTATTAGTAAAGTACTCTAAAATGATAATTTTAAAAAAATGAATGTAGTATTTAATATATATATATATATATATATATATATATTATTCGATACTTATAAATATAATATTATAATTATTTGATACTTATAAATATAATATTAATTATTTGTTTTTTTAAATTTTTGAAATGATTAAATACAACGTATAAAATAATACGAAGGAGCAATGCCTTAGATTTCATCATACCTGTATCAGATAATAATAAATGTGTTCAGTGTGCAACTCCCATCAACATTGGAGACTTTGGTGAACATTAAAATGATAAAAACAAAAATCACAAAATTAATGTGCTTACTAATTACCCAATTATGCCTATTTAAAATCTCAACTGCTTCATTAAAAACATGTTTTTCTTCACGTGTTGTTTTTTTGTCCATACTTCATTCAAGTCGGTGATTTTAGCTAACCCCACATTTATAATAGGCCAAACATTTGTGTTAGTCAAATTCACGGGTAATGATTCTTTAGGCCATCTGACCCGATAGTATAATATATTAATTTTTGTATTATAATATAATTATTTTTTACTCGAAAGTATTGATTTTTCATAAATCTATATGATGTATTGATTTTTATAGTAAGATGTATTGGTACTGTGGTGTATTGATTTTTCACTAAGATGTATTGACCTTTGTACTATGATTTATTGATGAAATCTTGGCCTAACGGATAATTTGTTAGTACGAACTGAGGTGCCTTTATGATAGATCTAATTATTAATTGTTGCGTTGTATGGTTTTAACTCCCTTTTGAAATTGGCATATGATAAGATTAATCGAAACCCTACTGGGTCATCTCAATCGGGAGTAGGTCATTTTAATTAGTGCGATTGGCGGGGCGGATTAGAGTAGAATGGTTAAAAATAATTACATCAGAAGTCGGTTACTTTTTTTTTTTTTTTTGCTTTCTGGCAAAATACTGGCGTAACAATATCACAAAGGCGAAAAGTTGCAAACCCTTCAAAATACCACGTGAAAATTGAGAGAAAATTACAAATTAGATTATGATTATTTTAACCTATTAGAAATGTGAAGATATTAAGATCTCATGGTGTGATGTAATTACGTTGTGGACAAAATTTGTCGCATGACATGGTTCCAAAATGAAAAGATCAAAGTTTGCATAGTTAAAATAATTATACTCGTGACCGCTATGTGTGATCCAGATTCACCAAGAATATGGTGGCGTGGGGTGGCATGGCAACCAATTGTTAGTTATTTGATTCTTGTAATTGTTTGTTGAGTTTATTAATTATATCGTTTCCAAAAAAAACAAAGAAAAGATATGATCATAATGTATTCGGTGATGAATGTCTGTTGTCATTCATATATTTTATAATGTGCGATTTACATAACGATTTGAATGAATAATTTAAATTCATTCGATATAAATGTAATCTTGATTCTGCTCTTATTGCATAGTGTTAACAAATTTATCAAACCTTAACTCGAACTTACTTACTTGCAAAGTTAATTGGGCGAGTCCCTCCTGGTTTCTAATCGTCTCGGCCACTTGATTTTGCTGTCAAACCAATAGCTGATCATCTGCTTGAGCTTTAGTAGACACTTGCCCCTGCATATGGAAATTGTTTGGGGGCGGCGGTAGTGGTGCTTGCGTATGTGGTAGTCTCTACCCTGAATGTTGTTGGTTCGAAAAATACTGGATGGTGTTAACGTACTCTCCTTGTTCATTGTTGGTTGGACACATAATCGCTAAATGGTCGGTAGATCCAAATTGGTCACACGTCTCAATGGTCTTCCTTGAAGACACTTGGCTCGTTCGCGTGGCTCTTGATACTGCTAATTTTTCGTTAAGTACTTCCCTGATCGTTTGACCATCTCGCACCAAAACTTTAACTCCTTCATATTTATCTGTTTCAGTTATGGATACTTCATTTACCTTTAATTTACGAGGTCGTGAGTTGGTTTGTCTAAATTTTTCGCTCTACTTCTCCAACACTCGTTTAGCCCCGAGGGCCGTTAAATCTCCAAAATCTCATTCTGCCGCTATTTCAACTTCACTTTTCTCCATGTTCAACAAACCATCAAAGAAAAATTGATTAACCATCTCGGGGGAATAGTTATGATGGGGACATGCTTGTAAAAGTGTCTTGTAACGCTCTCATGTTTCATGAAATAATTCTCCCTCCAACTGCTTAAATGTAGCAATTTGCCTCCGAAGATGCCCCGTTGTTTGTGCGAAATAATATTGATTCAAGAACTTCTCGCTTATCATCTCCCAATCAATTAACGATCTTGGTTCTAAGGATAGTAACCACGATTTCGCTTTGTCCTTCATACTATAGGGAAAACAAATCATTTGCACCTCCTCCTGGTTAAGGCCATTAACCACAAATCTGCCCACTTCATCAATAAAACAGTTTAAAAATGCTAAAGGGTCTTCATGGGCGTTTCCGTAAAAAGTCGGGAGTAAATTAATTTGATGCGGTTTAATATCCACCTCCCTCGTAGTTGGACCAAGAACAATAGCAGACCCAAAAGGCACAACCTTCGGACGTGCCAAATCGTGCTGTCGAGGTGCTCGATCGCCCCTCGGCTCTCCAACTCGGTCATTAGCTCTCTCGTAGCGATTGTCATATGCGTTCCTCTCATAATTATTTTCGCACACATATCTCCCTTCAAAATTGTCCTGTTCGTAGTCATGGTTCTGATCTGCCAACCAAGCGTCTACTCGTCTATGATTGTCAACATACTCATTGTGCTGATTATGGATTTCTCCATTCCTCTCCACGTTGTGCTCCCTAATCTCCATGTTTCAATGGAATTCGGCCCAATAAGCTCGGGGCTGCACTTGTCCTTGCAAACGGATTGGTTCACTATTGTATTCATCTCGATTGCGATGTGGAGATCTAGGTAGTCCATTACCGACGTTACCATTGCTAACAAAATGTGCTTCTAACATTGCCTCGGGGATATCATTGCAAACAATATCAGTAGCTATAGAAGAAACGCTCTCGGGAATGGAAAGGAGCCTTGGTCTCGGTGGATTTGAACGATGGATGATGTCAATAAATGGTGCAAGATTGAGTCTAAGTGATCTCCTAACTTGCATAAACTCAATAGCGCATCAACGTACCAAGTGGCAAAAATCCAAACCAAGCTATACAAATAACGACTAAATAGAAAATAAAACGAAAAACATCCTTGAATCCTACTTGTTTATCCCCAGCAACGGCGCCAAAATTTTGATTCAAGTTTTTATGCACCCCGTTTATATATATATTTAATTTAAAAATATTCAAGCTTGCTCGCAAGAGTACGAGGACACTTGTAGGGTGGGAAGTTGACTCAAGTCGATTCTCTCGATGACAACTGTTCGGTATCTTGGATATTTTTCTCAATAATAATTAAACACATAAACTTTTACAAATTGGGGTTTTGTTGTTTTTGATTAATAACTACGAATTTAAAAACTCAAGACTTAAACTTAAAAACTAAATTAATTTATCCTAAATTACCAACTAAGAATTAAAAGCATATAATTAACCAAATTAAAACCTAAATTTAATTAACTACTTAATTATCTAATAAGCAACTTAATTAAAATTTAAAACTAAGCAATAACTCAATATAAAACTTAAAACGCAGCAGCATAAAAATTTATAAACCAACTCAATTAATCCTAACGAATCTACGAACTTGCATGAAATAACCAACTACGAATCCAACGAATCCTTGAATCATCAAATGAAGCAAAATAACATGAATTAAATTGCATGAATATTATTAAACAATTCAAGTATCCAATACTCAAGCTTAAACATGAAAAACTGAATCTAAACGGAGAATTAATAACATAAATCATTCAGCAAAATCAATATCCAAAACCAAACTTAAGAACATAGAGTAAATCTAATTATCTAAATCTTAAAAACTAAGGATTAAACTAAGAAAATAAGGTTGCAGAAAACTTATGGAAACTAATGGAAGCTGGAAGATACTCGGCTAATCCGAAGAGAAAACGCTGCAAATTGGTCGAAAATGGTTGAACGGAGTCGAACGGGCTCCGGAACTCGTCGTCGTTGAATCCTTGATTCGCTCTTCGATCTCTGCGTTTTGGTGTTAAAATCCGACTCTAAACCCTAGGATTATGTTTATGGTAAGTGTTTAGGGTCACAAGTACGCCTGGAACTCGGATTAGTGCTTGGTATTTATAGATTTCCGAATTCTTGGACAACAAGTCACGTAAGTCGGTTACTAGGCCGATAACGGTAACACTTAGAGGTAAGGAGCTACAGTTAAAGCTATCGTTAATGTCTCTGTTGCCTTCTAACGGTGATGTTAACGGCACGGTGTGTAATCGTTAAGTATGTCGTTAAGCTCTCAGTCCACCTCTAGCGATTGGGTTAACGGTAGGTGTAACAGTAGGGCTACCACTATATCTAACCATTAACTTCAAACTCTTGCTATTTCTTCACCGGAACGCTCGGTTCTTGTCTCCTAATGATCAATCTTCATCTTGTACGTGCTGAGCTCCTCCGGTTACTTAGCTATAAGGCGAGAAACAGAGATAATTCACCTATTTGTATTAATTAAGATCAAAATGCGGTAAAATAAGTTGGAAGTACAAATATACTAATTTAAGCTTAAACTATCCAACTTATACCAAAACTAATAAGAAAAACTAACTAAAATACTAATAAAAATAAGTACAAATATGTGCTAATCAATGAGTGCAACCCGATGGGAACTCAGAACTACTATGGATAACCTACACTTAAATGACCACTAAATTCACAACTACTCTGCACAATAATCCAGAACTATATAGTTTATAATTTGAAACTAAACATAGTTGATAATATGACAAGACTATGAATCATAGTGGGCAAATGCAATACAATAGCAAGGGCAAACCATAGTTGATAAACATAGCAAGGGCAGAACATAATTTGAAACTAAACTCACAACGAAATAGTTCGATAAATGCAATACCTCAATGACATACTCTGTAACATAATTTAGTGAGAAGATTTTATTCTACCAAGACAAGAAAAACGGTGAAAAACTGCTTGAATAAATTCTATGAACAATCAATGAAAGCATTATTCAGTAGGAGGATAATTCATAGCTAAGCAAGAGGATAATTCACGAAACATGCTACTCTACCATATCATACAAAAATATAGATGAAAGAATCAACGAAATCATGCTTGGACAAGATACTTGAAATTCAGTTGTTACCATTCCAGACAAGATGCTTGAACTTCAGTTGTTACTCTACCAGACAAGATGCTTTGAAAAAATCAAGGAACAATCACTTAACTATTGGTTTCTATCTTCGATATTACATGGGTTTCAAATTGTGTATTTTGAATTGTGTAATACCCAATCAACCCTTGAAAATAAATAAAAAATAGAAGCATGTGATGTGTTGGAGTTGAAAACCTCATCCACATATACATCGTGTATTGGCGATTGGCCTGGACAATGAATTTGATGGCGCGAGTCACGTTCTATCACCATGTATATTACTCTATCTACTTTTCTTTTTAGAGTGAATTTGTGTCTTCTCAGCTTTTGGGGCAGATTTTGTTACGAATTGAATAAGGTTTTCAAAAGAAATGAGAAGAAAAAATAATAACAAAAGTAAAGTTTGAAATCGAGTCGAGTGTTGGACACTCTATCCTAAGACGAATATTTCCTTGCTACGGTGATCATGGTTGATAGCAATCATTCCTAAGATAAGACAATTTCTGGTTCTAACTAAGAAGCACTTCAATAATTGGAGTCTTTGGCGAATAGAACTTTATTTGGAACAATCAAGATTTGAAAGAAGTAAATACATAATATGCTTTGTATGTTGAACTGTGTTTGGAATTGAGGTGAATGAATTGATCGCAGACATGTGGGCTATTTATTGAGGTTGTAAGATTTTGTTTCAATAAATACAACTTTCTGCATGGGACTTTTAGATGAATAGACACCAAGTTTTGCATAGGTTTGTATATAGATGATAAGATTACGTCTGTTCAATATATCCTATCTATACTGCGTGAATAGACACCAAATTCTGCATAAGGTTGTGTACATTAGTAGATATGTCTTTTGAACAGACTGTCGTCTATTCGATATATCCTATATTGTGTGAATAAGTGTCTACTTATATATATATGTCCATCTTTTGAATGCATCTCTTTATTTATATCTGTACATATATATATATATATATATATATATATATATATATATATATATATATATATATATATATATATATATATATATATATATATATATTTATGAGTTGTACGTTTACAAGTAAATGAAAACTTCTCAAATAGAGATTTATCTGTGTAGCAAACCAAAATAACCCAGCTTAGTTCAATTGCAAAAAGCTTATCGTTAAAAAATTAATTTCTCATTCACAACAAATTTGTTTTGAGAAACTTATATTTTATAAAAAATAAACATCACTTACATATTTGATTAAAATTAGATCAACATCAAATTTCTTAAACTAAATTTCCAACAATCCCCCACATAAGTGAAATTAATGCATGCATGTATGCAAAATGCTTTAAAGTTCCAACAAACTATTATTGCATTAGGATAGATAGCTTCTGCTTTGAATCCTTCATAGTAAAATACTATCAAATTTACTAGCTATTTAGTAACGCAATATTTTAAACTACCCAACCATTTGTGTAAACCAAGACAACAGTATTTACACAATAACAGTTCTAATATATTATAATTCTCATGCTTTTGTCCTTTTCAACCCTGGACCATATCTTAGATTCATAAGTGTTTTCCGTTTAGAAGCGGCCATTACTTCTTCACTTATACAGGTGATCTTCCACGAAGAGTATCATGCCTTACTCCACCTTATAGGTATTGGAATCATTAAAAATTCTTAAGAACTTAGCCTTGCCACTTAGGCAGATTTATTACTAGGACGTTATAGGAATGGGCAGTTGTGTTTCCAAGTGTTCACTGAATTATCAAAACTTAGTTTTCCCATTGAACCAAGGTTTGGGATCCCCAATTCACAAGGTTGGGTGTCCGCTAAGACTGTTCTTTTGTTGTGGACTTTAAGCCCATTCCCCTAATGAGTTTATACAACTGATCTCTGTTTATGCCTTTAGTAAGCGGATACGATAGGTTATCCTTTGACTGTATGTAATTAACTGATATAACCCCACATGAGATCAATTACCTAATGGTACTGTGTCATCGACGTATATGTATAAATTTACCATTGTACATGCTACTTAGTGCCCTTGCGATAACAGATTAGTTATCACAATGTATCATAATTAACGGGGCTGGTTTATTCCTACAAGAAATGTCTTCCACGAAATTTCTAAGCTACTCTGCTTCTTATCTAGCTTTATCTAAGGTTATGAACTCGAATTCCATAGTTGATCGAGCTATGCAAGTCTGTTTAAAAGATTTCCATGACACTGCTCCACCTCATATACACGTATCCACTTGTGGATTTGGAGTCATTTGTGTAAGATATCCAATAGGCATCATAATATCCTTCTAATACTGCTGGATATGTTGTATAAATCATACCATAATTCATGGTAAACTTTAAATAACTAAGTACCCTATTCAAAGCATTCCAATGGTCTTTAATAGGGTTACTTGTGAATCGACTTAATTTACTAACTGGATATGTAATATCAGAACGTGTACAGTTGCTTAAGTCCATTAGATTACCTATTATTCTGCATAATTTTGCTAAGAAAATGCTTCCCCTAGATTCTTGACTAAGTGTAGATTTATCTATAGACGTCTTAGCATGGGGGTTATCAAATATATCGAACTTCTTTAGATTTTCTATGTAATTAGATTGTGACAAACTTATTCCTTTAGAGGTTCTGAAGATCTTAATCCCTAATATGATGTCACACACACCCATTTCTTTCATGTCATTATTCCTTATTAACATCCTCTTAGTATTCATGATTAAATCATGAGTACTTCCCATAACTATCATCCACATAAATAAAAATAAGGGAAAAAGATTATAACCATCCTGTACTATACGCATTTTTTGGGTTTGCATCCTAATGTTTTTTTTTTTGTAATTTAATGCATCCTGTACTTCACAAAATTCTGAAAGTGCATCCTCCGACCAGCCAACTCACCCCAACTCGCCGGAACGCACCTAGTTTCGTGAGTGAGGTTGCATATTTTCAAACCCGTATACTTTAGGTAACTTCCAGCGAATTTATTATTTATTTAAAACTAGTTCCGGCATATTTTATTAAATATTTTATTAAATATGCAAACTCACCGAATTTATTATTTAATAAATAATAAATTTTATTTATTTAATAAAACTAGTTCCGGCATATTTTCTCACCTAGTCTCACCAGAAATAAATAATAATTTTTTTTTGTATATTTGTTTTTTCTAAATTTTGTATAGTACAGGATGCACTTTCAAAATTTTGTATAGTACAGGATGCACTTTCAAAATTTTGTATAGCACAAGATGCATTAAATTACAAAAAAGCTTAGGATGCAAACTCAAAAAACACGTATAGTACAGGATGCATATAATTTTTTACCCTAAAAATAATTAAAAAAAAAAAAAGCATTATCTGTCCCTTTAATATAGACACACTTGTCACATTCGTTGATTCTGAAACCATTTGACAACATAGTTCTGTCATATTTTTCATGCCACTTTTTAGGTACTTGTTTCAGTCCATATAGTGACTTAACTAGTTTACACACCTTATTCTCTTGTCCGGGTGCAACAAACGCCTTGGGTTGTTTCATATAAATCTTCTCTTAAAGATCTCCATTCAAGAAGGCCATCTTTATGTCTATTTGATGTATTTCAAGATTATGTAATGAAGTAATAGCAATGAGTACACGTATAGACGTAATTCACGAAACAAGAGAATATGTATCGAAAAAAATCATATCCCTATATTTGTCTAAACCCTTTAACTACTAAACGGGCCTTCAACTTATCGATAGATCCATCAGCTTTGTACTTCCTTTTAAGAATCCACTTACATTCCAAAGGTTTGTATCCAAAAGGGAGATCGACAAACTCTCACGTAATATTATACATAATGGATTATATCTCACTATTGGTAGCTTCTTTCCAGGGAGGGAGCATCTAGAGTAGACAATGCTTCTTGAATAATTCTTGGTTCATTTTCTAACATGTAAGTTAGGAAATCAGGACCAAAAGACTTAGCTGCCTTTGTCCTTTGACCGCGTCTTGGTTCCTCTTCCACACTTTGAGGTAGATCAGTCATTTCATAAGTTCTTTTCTTAGATAATCCTTTCCTTTCTTTGCAAGGAAAGGTATTTTCAAAGAAAAACGCATTCCTTAATTCAATGATCATCCCTTCATTGATATATAAATTTGTGACTTGTGCACCACAAACCGGTATGCACTACTATGTTGTTTTTTGCTTATTTTCTGTAATTTTTTGTATTAATTTCCTGTGTTGTAATGAAGAACAATAAGATGAATTGTAAAAGGGGAGGGAGAGAGACTTGGAGATAAAGGAATTAGCATGAATGTAATCTCTTGTCCCATTCATTCCATCACTGCATACATAAATACCCACATGGGGGGACCATTGTGAAATGCTGAATGGTCCTTTAAAAAACGGAAGTGTAACAAATTTCCATTCCCTCTCCTAACAAAAATAAAATGAACTTATAGTATAATTGGGCTCCAATTAAATTAAAGCTAAATGGGCCTTCCCCATCATGATCCGCTGCAAGCCCAATCTCCTCAATGTTGCCCGTATCCGTTTCTTTGGAAATAACCGACCCAAGACCGATTTCCCCTTTATCCTCTTGCTCTTTTGCCAAACCCGATTCCTTTTCCATTCTCTCATTTTCAATTGGTGACCTAATCCCCAAATTCTTCGAGCTCAAGCCCTGAATCATGACAATACCGCCACCGTTTTGAGATTCTTGTCCCAAAGGATCGAACTTGTGGAAACTCTTGCGCAGGTACTTCTCGTCCTCCCACGTTGCTTTCTCAATTTCGCTGTTGCACCACTTAATTAGAAACTATTGCACTTCCTCTCCTTTTCTGCGTACTAATCGCCGGCCAATAGTTTCTTCAGGTTCAACCATAAATTCACCACTTTCGCTCGTCTCAGGGAGCTCAGATCCAGGAGTTGGGGTTATAGTGGGGCTAAGATTCCTTTTCAGGAGCGATACATGGAATATCGGGTGGATCTTGGCTCTTTCCGGCAATTTCAAACGGTACGCAACCTCTCCTATCCTTTCTATGATCTGTAATGGTCCATAAAACTTTGCTGATAATTTTAAGTTCTTTAGGAGTACAACAGAGTTTTGCCTAAAAGGTTGTAGTTTAAGATACACCCATTCCCCAATTTCAAATTGCATCTCCTTCCTACCTTTATCTGCGAAAAATCTCATCCTTTGCTGAGCATGTTGTAGATTTTGTTTGAGGTCATGAAGTAGTTGCTGCCTCTGTGTAATAAATTCTGTTGTGTCTTGGTGTTGTGTGCTAATGTGGTGTTCCAAGAAGGTAGATGGGGGGTGATAACCATAAAGTGCCTGAAAAGGAGTGGTTTTGAGACTGGTATGATAGTTATTATTGTACCAGTATTCTGCCAATGATAACCATTTAATCCAGGTCTTAAGATTCTGTGGCACCATACATCTGAGGTAGTTCTCCAGACACTGATTCAATCTCTCAGTTTGCCCATCTGTTTGTGGATGGTAAGTTGAGGTGAAGTCTATCTTAGTACCTGTTGCCTTAAAAAACTCCTTCCAGAATTAACTTGTGAAAACCTTGTCCCTGTCAGTGACTATATGTAGGGGTTGCCCATGTAGTTTATAAATGAAGTCCAAGAATAACTTAGCCACCGTGGTAGCTGTAAAAGGGTGTGCCAATGATATGAAATGTCCATACTTAGTGAGTCTGTCCACCACCACTAGGATTACATCCTTGCCCATTGACTTGGGGAGTCCTTCAACAAAGTCCATAGAAATGTGAGTCCAAGCCTGGTTAGGGATGGGTAGGGGCTGCAATAGACCTGAGTAGGTACCACCTTCAGATTTGCTATTAGCACACACTTCACAGTGTTTAACCCAAGTTTCAACTTCCTTCTTTAGCAGAGGCCAATAAAAAACCCTACCAACTCTCTTGTAGGTGCCCCAAATCCCAGAATGTCCCCCATATGCTGAGTTATGCATCTCAGTGAGTATGGTGCTCCTGAGTTAAGAATTTTTCCCCACCCCTATTCTTCCCTTGAACTTGATGGTTTTCCCTTGTAGTTCAAATTCCGGGTATGATTGTGGATCCATTGACTTTGCCACCAGGAGTTTGGTAAAGAAAGGATCTCCTTCATAACTGTCTGCCACCTGTTGTACCCAAGATGGAGTGACATATCATATAGCTCCATTAAACACCTCAGGGTGTTCCTTTCTGGATAGGGCATCAACAACCTTATTCTCCAACCCCCTTTTTATACTGTATCTCATAATTAAACCCTAATAATTTAGTTATCCATTTTTGCTGCATTGGATTCATGATCCTTTGATCCAATAGGTGCTTTAAAGTCTGTTGGTCAGTTTTGATAATGAACTTGTACCCCTGTAAATAATGCTTCCACTTCTGAATGGCCATCAATACAGCCATAAATTCCTTTTCATATATGGATAACCCTTGGTTCTTCAAACACAAAGCCTTGCTCATATAGGCTATAGGCCTACCCTCCTGCATCAGAACAGCACCCAAACCAGTGCCACTAGCATCTGTTTCCAATATAAAAGGTTTTGAAAAGTCTGGGAGGGCTAATACAGGAGCAGTTACCATAGCCTCCTTTAATCTGTTGAAGGCTGCCTCGGCCTCATCTGACCACATGAACCCACCTTTCTTGAGTAGGTTTGTAAATGGCTTACTCATCAACCCATACCCTTGTATAAATTTCCTGTAATACCCTGTGAGACCCAAAGACCCTCTGAGTTGTTTAAGAGTAGTGGGTTTAGGCCAATTTACCATGCTGGTGATTTTACTAGGGTCAGTAGCAACTCCCTCCTTAGAAATTATATGACCTAGGTATTCTATCTGTTCTTGCCCAAACTGGCACTTGCTCTTCTTTGAAAATAGTGAATGCTTCCTGAGTAAGAGCAACACTGACCTCACATCCTCATAATGATCCTCACTGGTCTTACTATAGATGAGAATATCATCAAAGAAGACTAGTACTGACTTCCTCAACATAGGTTGGAAAACTTGATTCATCAATGATTGAAAAGTAGTTGGGGCATTGCATTGCCCAAAAGGCATTACCAAAAATTCAAACTTCCCATTGTGTGTGTTAAAAGCTGTCAGATACCTATCCTCTGGTCTCATTAAAATTTGAAAATACCCTGACCTCAAATCAATTTTTGAAAATTGTTCAGCACCTTGTAGTTCATCCAATAGCTCATCAATCACAGGAATATGATAATCAAGTTTGATGGTTAGGCTGTTAAGGTACCTGTAGTCTACACACATCCTCCATGTAGCATCTTTTTTCTTAACTATGAGCAGTGGTGATGCAAATGGGCTGCTGTTATATTGAATAACCCCTGAATCTAGCAATTCCTTCACTATCCTCTCAATCTCATTTTTCTGGCTTTGGGAAACCCTGTAGGGGTACTGGTGCTTAGGATTACTACCCTCCTTTAACACAATGTTGTGTTCAACCCCTTTAACTGGTGGGAGTCCTTTGGGTTCTTCAAAAACATCTTGAGATTCCAACAGTAATTCCTCCATCCTGTCATTGTTGTGTTCAGTCTTAGGTTTGACCATAACCCAATACATTTCTTCAATCTGAGTGGGCACCTCTTGGTGAGCTATTTTGAAAAGGGTAGGGTCAGAAATCAATTGACATTCAGCTAGGGAAGAAATAGCCTGAATTTTTACCCTTTTTCCCAAAATAGTGACAGTGAATGTCATCTTGTCAAAATCAAATTCAATTGGAGTGCATGATCTCAGCCAGTCTCCCCCCAATATCAAATCACAACCATCAGTATCTATAACCATATGTGAGAAAGTGAAAGAGTGACCCTGCATTTTCCACTTGAACTCTACAACCCTATCAGAACTAATCATTCTTTGCCCATTAGCAACCTTAACCAAAATAGGTTTGACCCTTTCTAAAGTGCAGCCCAACTTCTTAGCAGTAGACTCCTGTATAAAACACAGAGTGCTCCCTGTATCAATCAATATATGCAACTTCTCACCCCTTACAGAACCATTCAGTCTCATAGTAGTGACTCCACCTTCCCCTAATATAGAGTTCAATGTCATTTGGATTTCCTCCATTGAATCATTAATCTCCTGCTCCTCTTTCTCATTGTGCATGTAATGTAGCTCCTCCTCCTCAGTCATAATCATATAAGAAATCTTGTTCTTACATCTGTGCCCACTTGAAAATGGTTCATCACAATTATAGCAAAGCCCCTTTTCCCTCCTAGTTGCCATTTCAGAAGCAGTTAGGAGCTTGAATGGTGGTTTAATAGTATTCTGGGTTGGCCTAGGTGCAGTACTTATCTCATTTCTCCTCAGGTTGAAAGATGAAACAGGTTTGGTTGTATTCCTGAACTTCTTTGCCAATGCCTCCAAGGTAAGTAGCTGTCTCTGCCCTAGCTCAATAGCTTGTTGCAAGGTTGTAGGCTCAAACATGTGCATAAATGCCTGCAACTCCTCACACAGTCCACTAATGAAACTGGCTATGAAATAGTCTTCAGAGGCACTATTGTTCAAGAGTAGCATACAGGCTCTTAATTCTTCAAACTTCTCCACATAATCCACATAAGAGTGTGTGTGTGTCTCAACTTGTTAAACTCAGCAATAATTTTTTACTCTTTCAGCTCTTCAAATCTGGCTGAAACAACTTCTAAAAACTGGGACCAGGACAGTTCTAATTGCTTCATGGAAAATTGTTGATACCACAGTGCAGCTTTTCCTTCAAAATGCATAGAGGCTAGGGTTACCATTTGGGAGTCAGGTATGCTGGGAATTAACTTGAAATATCCTTGGCACTTTAACATCCAGGACCTGGGTTGGAAACCATCAAATCTGGGAAAGTCAAGCTTGGGTAGTGGACTAATGATATGGGTAGGTGATTGATCCTTGATCATTCTGTTGCCTGTTGATTATTGCTTAGAATTAGTTCTGGCAAAGGACCAATGTAGGCCTGGGCCACCCAGGATTGATCCTTCATCTGTCTGTTTGTGCCCCTTGTCAAGATTGAGTAACTGCAGTTGAATGGATGCTAGGGTTTGAGAGAGATGATCAAATTTGCTTATCATGTCATTATTAATACCAGAGATCTGTTCTTGTATCTTCATTTCAGTAGCTTCTCTTTTTGCAGCTTCAGTTTGAAGAACCTGGTCCAAACGTTTCTGGGCTTCCTGCAGGTCCTTGAATCGGGTAATTCCTGCCATGGTAAAGGATCAAAGGCTCTGAATACGAATTGTTGTGTTTTGCTTATTTTCTGTAAATTCTTGTATTAATTTTTTGGGTTGTAATGAAGAACAACAAGATGAATTGTAAAGGGGAGGGAGAGAGACTTGGAGAGAAAGGAGTTAGCATGAATGTAATTTATTGTCCCATTCATTCCATCACTGCATACATAAATACCCACATGGGGGGCATTGTGAAATGCTAAATGGTCCCAAAAAAACGGAAGTGTAACAAATTTCCATTCTCTCTCCTAACAAAAATAAAATGAACTTATAGTATAATTGGGATCCAATTTAATTAAAGCTAAATGGGCCTTCCCCATCATGATCCGCTAGAAGCCCAATCTCTTCAATGTTGCCCGTATCCGTTTCTTTGGAAATAACCGACCTAAGCCCGATTTCCCCCTTATCCTCTTGCTCTTTTGCCAAACCCGATTCCTTTTCCGTTCTCTCATTTTCAATCGGTGACCTAATCCCCATATTCTTCGAGCTCAAGTCCTGAATCATGATATATTATTGTTTGCATAATCTATAAAAATGAAATCAATAGTTTTTGGTCCAATCTTGACTTATTTTGGCTTAGGTACTTCAACTTTAGCCAAACACTCCCACACTTTTAGGTATTTATAGGTTAGTTTATGGCATTTCTATAGTTTCATATGGAGTTTCTTCTTTACCTTTGTGTGGTATCTTATTAAGAATGTAATTAGCTGATAATATAGCTTCACCCCACATGTTCTGAGGTAACCCAGAACTAATTAACAATGCATTCATCATCTTTTTAGAGTATGATTTTTCCGTTCAGCAACACTGTTAGACTGAGGTGAATACGGAGCTGTAGTTTGATGAATGATTCCACTTTCCTTACATAATTTTTCAAACGGAGAAACATATTATCCACCTCAATCACTTCGAATCATTTTAACTTTCAAGTTAAGTTGATTTTCAACTTCATTCTTATAAGTCTTAAAAGCTTCAAAAGTTTCATCCTTGTTTAAAACATAAATGTAACAGTGTCTTGTGCAATCATCTATTAATTGAATAACGTACTTTCTTCCATCTCAAGTTTGCACAAACTTTAAATCACATAAATCGTTATGAATTAACTTGATTGGGCTAGTACATCTTGTTACCGAATGAAAGGGTGCCTTAGTCATTTTTGCTTCAACATAAATTTCACACTTGTCTTGAGAACAATTTTAAAAACTAGGTAACAACTCTTGATTCATCAATTTTTTAATTGTGTTAAAGTTAACATATCCTAATCTATCATGCTATAAATTAGATCATTCAACAAGTAAGCATAATTAGAAACTCTATTATTGCATATTGGCAGAAAAGAGACATTACATTCATCTTATAGAGACCATTATGAATATAGCCTCTAGCTAAGAATTTACCATTCTTGGTCATTACAAACTTATTCGCCTCAAATACTAGTTTAAACCGGCCTTACTTAATAGGGAGCCAAAGACTAAATTTTTACAGATGTCAGGGACATGCAACACATCCACAAGCTTCAACTCATGGCCGGAAGTCATCTTGAGTACCACTTTGTCGATTCTTATCACTTTGGAAGTTGAAGAATTTCCCATGAATAAATTTCTTCCACTAATCAGCGTATAAGAGGAAAACATCTTCTTATCAGCACAAATATGACGAGTGTCCCCAATATCTATCCCCCATTCTCTTTGTTTATCAACTAAATTGGCTTCAAATACAATGACTGAAAGATCGGGCTCCGACAGGTCAATTGGAAGAAGTTTGTCTTCAGTCTCATTAGCCTGGTCTTTATTACCAGTTTTATAGCCCTTCTTTTGTTGACGATAATCTTTAGCCATATAGTTTATTTTCCTCAGTTATAGAAATTCCCCTTGGAATTTTTAGCATTCCCCTACTTCTTGTTATTAGCAGGCCTCTTCCTTTTCTTATAAGTGTTCGAATTGGCCAAATTTTCCTTTGGCCTCCATTTCACTTTTGTTGGACTTTTCTTCGGCCTTACGATTATCTTCTACGATACAAAGCCAAACTATCAAATCCCCAAGCCCCATTTCCTTGCATTTGTGCTTGAGGTAGTTCTTAAAGTCTTTCCACATTGGCGACAATTTCTCAATAATTGCATCCACTTGGAATGGCTCATTTACTTGCAATCCTTCAGTCAACAAGCCGTGAATGATGATTTGAATTTCTTGCACTTGGCTAATCACTGACTTGGTATCAACCATCTTGAAGTCAAGGAATTTTTCGACATCAAACTTCTTTATACCGTCATCTTCTGTCTTGTACTTCTTCTCCAAAGAGTTCCACACTTCTTTGGACATCTTGATTGAATTGTACACATTATATAATATGTCATTCAATCCATTTAGAAGATAGTTCCTACACATACACTACAAAAAAAAACCGACGATACAGACGGCCAAATCCGTCAGGATTCCGTCAGTATATGAAATACTGACGGCCTCCTGACGGATAACGGCCGCCAGTATTTTTGCGGTCAGGATTATGGAATCCTGACGGGAATATATACCCTCCAGGAATGCCGGCAGTTTCCTTGACGGCTTCTTCCGCCAGAAAAGGCCCGCCAGTATTCCTGTC
>BMAC01001068.1:227587-254797 GCA_014905375.1 Phtheirospermum japonicum
GTTTGAAGCCCGTGATACTCCAATTGAACCACTTCTAGAAGACGACCGTAATAATCCATGTAATCTGGCCCATAATTTGTTCCTCTTATACAAATTCCTGTGCTCGACGTTGATCACTCAGACCCATACGAGAGCGTGTGAAATCTAAATCCATTAATCTTACAACCATTGAAAGTGTTCACAACACGTGATGGACCATACGCAATTGACCTCATATAATCGTCATTTACATTGTTCAAAGGATCTCGTGCCTACAATAATTTTATGTGTACAAAGTTATAATATATTTTGATTGCCACTTAATTTTACAGATAATTAAGACTCACGTAGCTCTCGAACCAAACAGGAAACTCAGCATCCACTTTTCGAGTCAGTGCCTCATCTGTAATGTTCGGTTGGTTACGTTTAATACCATCTTCGAACAAGCTGCACATTTATATTAAAATGAAGATTTGTTATAATATTTAATCAGTAGATTTCGATAATTAGGGTTGCAACGAATTTGATTAACTAACCTAATAAATTGTTGGAGTTCAGAACAATTTAGTAAAACATATCTTCGGGCCTCGGCCAATTCTTCATCCGACAAGAATCTCTTCCCTGCGGCCGAGAAAGCTTCACCAGTATTTTTGAAAACAGATAGAACATTTGGAGTGTCGTCTTCATCATTTTGAACTTCTTCATTACGATTTAAGTTTGTTCTTTTTGTGGAGACATTATCATCGAAGTAGTACGAAATAAAATGCGACGCCTCCTCAACTAGATATGAGTTTGCTATTGATCCTTCAACACACGCTTTATTCCTTACATTGTTTTTCAACTTGCGAAGATACCTCTCGAAAGGATACATCCACCTGTATTGCACTGGACCAGCAATTCTCGCTTCGTATGGTAAGTGGACGGGCAAATGTCCATTGAATCGAAAAAATTAGGTGGAAATATCATCTCAAGTTGACAGAGTATTAGGGGAATGTCACGCTCTAAACGACTCATATCAGCAGTTCCAATAACTCTCGCACTCAGATCTCTGAAAAATAAACTTAACTCTGTTAGTGCCTTCCACACTGGGTGAGGAAGCAGTTCTCGAAATGCAATTGGGATCAACCGCTGCATAAACACGTGACAGTCATGGGTTTTCATCCCGTACAATCTCAACCCTTTCATATCAACACAGGGACCTAGATTTGATGCGTACCCGTCAAAAAATTTGAGAGCCTTTATCCATTCACACAATGCAACTTTTGACGGCTTATCGAGCGTGTACGACGCTTTGGGATACTTTCCTGATGCGTCTGCGAACTCTGGGTGAGTTTGATCGAAGTGCCTCCAAGCCTCAGAATTTGACGGGTGGTGCATGACACCATCCTCTACCGTATGTTCTGCATGCCACCGCATATCATCTGCCGTTGTTTTAGATGCGTACAACCTCTGCAGGCGGGCCGTTAGAGGAAAATAAAACATCCTCTTGTACGGAACTAAGTTGGGCTTGCGCCGTTTAGTTTGTCCKTTCTTCGCGGGTTTGAACCGTGGATGATCAGAAAACTTGCACTTATCCAGATTCAAATCATCCTTCCAATAAATCATGCAGTTCTTGACGCAACAATCTATCTTCTCTACCGGTAACCCTATACCTCTCAACAACGTCTTACTTTCGTAGAAATTATCTGTAATATTGTTGTCTTCTGGCACGATCTCTTTGATTAAATAAATAAATTGATCATAACATTTATGAGAAATGCCATGCTCCGATTTTAAATTCATAAGACGAGCAACTAAGGACAATCGATTGTGTTTCTCGCAATCGGGATACAGAGGTTTTTTTGCAACTTTTAGAATATCAAAAAATTTCTTCGCCTCGGGATTAGGTGATTCATCCAACTTAATGTCATTCATGTCGAAATTAGGACCGACAACATCTCGCACCATATCGACATACGCATTTGATGATGATCCCCCAATTTCAATATCAGCAGGCGATAAGACGTGATTTGTTTCCCCGTGATGAGTCCAAATGTAGTAATCACCAATGAACCCTTTAGTACTGATGTGGCATTTTATCTCATCGATAGTCCTATAACTAGAGTTCCTACACTTAGTTCGTGGGCAAGGGCATTTTAGCTTATCACCGTCCCTCTCTGCAGAATCATGCGTGAGTGCAAATTGTACGAAACTATCTACACCGGCCACGAACGCCGGATTTAGAAATTCGGAAATATTCTGTTTCTACATCCAACTACGATCATCAGCCATCCTAAGATTTTTCAAAATTAAAGAAGGTGGCAAAATTTCGGCAGCAATACGAGAAGAATGAGTAATTCGAATTGTAATTGGTAAGGCTTCTATCCCATTCAAGAAGGTGACGTTTAGTAGTGTGTATTATCTTAAAATATGCATTTTTCTTAGAATCAAAACTTCGGCAGCATCTCCCCTCAATTCTTGTAGTGCACGTATATTTCAGTGCACCCTAGAACAATTAGAGAGATGTAGAAACTGAAATTTCAAAACAAAAAAAAACATACACATAAGATAACCATACTACAAGTCACATTCTCAAACTGTCCAAAAATGGGACAATTCAAAATTTAGTATCAAACTCTATATTTGATACTAAATCTCAAACGGGTCTAAGGAATATTGGAATAATTCGAAACTTAGTTTCAAATTTTTTTATATGATATGAATTCTGAAACAAGTGATTATATGCATCGCGTCACTTCGCCAAGGTTTCAAATAAGCAATTACCACCGTCACATTTTTTTAAAAATATCTTGAAAACTTAAATAAAACCCCGTGACACCCTATCACGTTTTTAAAAATAAGATTTGAAAACCCGCTATTGGAGGGACAAAACCTCCCGGCCGGCGCCGTAACCCACGTCAACATCCGACGGTATACAACCAACAACACCAATGGCAATATTATATATAAACAAAATTAAACCCCGTCCGATCACCACGGCCTCCCATGCATGAACAATATATATACAAATTTTTTTAAATCCCAGCCGATCACCACGGCCTCCCATGCATGAACAATATATACACAATATAATGGGTGAATAAACCCTAAATTTGAAAGCAAACCCTAATACAAGATTGCTTCTAGCTAGGTAGATTCTAAAGTAGACACGTTGTCGATAAAGAGCCACACAGCACTCGAATACAGGTCATCGCTTTCCTCGACCACCCTCACCATGTCTGCTCCAAATACCTTATCTGAATTATAGATGTTTGGAGCCGACATGGGGAGGGCGTTTGAGGAGGACAATCTCTGTACGGGTGCTGTGTGCGCTCTTTATCGACAAGTGTACTCCAGAATCTACCAAGCTTAATTATTCATAAAATGGCACCTAATTAATTGATTAATCCTAAATTGAACCCTAATTAATTAATTAATCCTAAATTGAACCCTAATTATGTAATTATTACGAAATTGACCCCTAATTATGTAATTATTACGAAATTGGATTCTAATTAATTGATTATTCCTAAATTGAAACATAATTATGTAATAATTACTAAATTGAACATTAATTAATTGATTATTCCTAATTTGACCCCTAATTGGGTAATTATTCCTAAATTGAACCCTAATTAATTGATTATTTCTAAATTAAATCCTAATTAATTGATTATTCCTAAATTGAACCCTAATTAATTGATTATTCCTAAATTGAACCCTAATTAATATATATACAAATTTTTTTAAATCCCGGCCGATCACCACGGCCTCCRATGCATGAACAATATATATACAATATAATGGGTGAATAAACCCTAAATTTGAAAGCAAACCCTAATAATCTAATGATAAATCCTAATACAAGATTGCTTCTAGATAGGTAGATTTTGAAGTAGACACGTTGTCTATACAGAGCCACACAGCACTCGAATACAGGTCATCGCTTTCCTCGACCACCCTCACCATGTCTGCTCCAAATACATTGTCTGAATTAAGTATATTTGGAGCCGACATGGGGAGGGCGTTTGAGGAGGACAATCTCTGTACGGGTGCTGTGTGCACTCTGTATAGACAAGTGTACTCCAGAATCTACACAAGTTTAATTATTCCTAAATTGGCCCCTAATTGTGTAATTATTGTTAAATTGGACCCTAATTAGGTAATTATAAATAAATTGGCCCCTAGTTAATTGATTATTCCTAAACTGAACCCTAATTATGTAATTATTACTAAATTGAACTCTAATTATGTAATTATTACTAAATTGACCCTAATTAAAACTAATCCTAAAACTAACCCTAATTATAAATTAACCCTAAAGTTATTTCTAAAACTAACCCTAAATTGAACCCTAATTCTAAAATTAACCATAAAACCTAAATTAAAACCCTAAATTGATCTATAATTACAAATTAAAAACAAAATTAATACATAAAAGTAATATTAAAAAATGAAAAAAAAAATAAAAAAAACATACATTGGGGCTGTGGACGGGTGGCGACGGCTGGAGCTGGAGCGGCTGGGGCTGGCCATGGGCTGGGCGACGAGCGGCTGTGGCGGCAGATGGACGCGGTGGCGGGCAGATCTTCTTTCTCTTTCTCTCTTCTTCTCTCTTCTTCTGCTGTGACGGGCGGCTGGGCTGGACCGGAGCTGGGAGCGGCGTTTTTCGGCGGAGAGAGAAAGAAGGAAAGAAGAGAAGGAGAGAAAGTGAGGCGGGGGGAAGGGGCTGGGGCCGAATTTTAGGTTAAAATCCTGACGGCCAAAGGCCGCCAGGAACGCTGGCGGCTAAGCCGTCAGCGTATATATTTTTATTTTTTAAAAAATATATGCTGACGGGTTGACCGTCACGATCATGACAGCCATGACCGTCAGCGTATATATTATTATTTTTTAATTAAAAATTATATCCTGACGATCAGAACCGTCAGGATCCTGACGGCCTTGGCCGTCAGCGACGCCAAAATAATATACTGACGGGCAATGTCCGTCAGTATAATAAAGCGGGATAAACTCCCGCTTATTCGTTGACGGTTTACTGGCGGCCTTTTTGCTGGCAGCCATGGCCGTCAGCATTGTTTTTCGCCAGTAAGTCCGCRAGCATTGCTGGCGGCTTTTTGGCCGTCAGCATGTCCGTTAGTATCACCGGGTTTTTTTTGTAGTGATATAGTCACTGTGATGCCACACATCCACAACGCCGCACCTCTGAGTGTCGATGTCTTCTTGGAAAACAGTTGGGGGATTTTCAGTCAAAAAATAAGACAGACTGAGAGTAATGAGATAAAGAATATTTTTTATTGTCATCTTTTGAAGTCGGCGCCGTTGAACTTGTGCGGTCTTTTACCTTGAGCGTGAGTCGGAGTCACGAAAGTGCTTGGATTTGTCATTTCTTATGAAAATGAAATATTTGTCTTAGGTTTTTAAGAATTAGATAGATTTTCAAAAGAAATGCAAAGAAATAATAATAATAATAATAATAATAATAATAATAATAATAATAATAATAATAATAATAATAAATATAAAGTTTGAAATTGACTCGAATGTTGGACACACTTTCCTATAAGAAGAATATTGTCCCACTACGGTGCTCACGGTTGATAGCAATTGTCCATAAGATAAAACTATAACTAAGAAGCACTTCAATAATTAGAATTTTCGACGAATATAACTGTATTTGGAATAATCAAGTTTTGAAAGAAATAATCATACAATATGCTTTGTATGTTGAACTGTGTATGAAATTGAATCAAATGAATCGCAGACATGTGGGCTATTTATTGAGGCTGTAATATTGTGTTTCAACAGATGCAACTTTTTGCATGGGACTTTTAGATGAATAGACACTAAGTTTTTGCATAGGTCTGTATATAGAAATGTCTATTGAACAGATCGCGTCTATTCAATACATCTTATCTATACTGCGTGAATAGACACCAAAATTTGGGTTGTATACATTAGCTTGAATAGAGTATCGTCTATTCAATATATCTTATATTGCGTGAATAAGTGTCTAATTTTATATATTTGTTCATCTTTTGAATGCGTCTACTTATTTATATTTGTACAGGTATATACTTAATGAATGTACGTTTACAAGTTAATAAAAACTTCTCAACAAAGATTTATTTGAACATTTCTCATTTCAGTCTAATAGCAAAAACTTTAATGTTAAAAAATTAATTTCTCATTTACAACAAATTTGTTTCGAGAAGTTTCTATTTGACAAAAAAAATAAAAATAGATATGAATTACATATTTGATCAACGTTAAAAAAAATTTAACCAAATTTCCAACAGATTTATGAATCTACTTTAAAATTAGAATTATATGCGTTGTATTTTTTCTTATATGAGAATAATAAATTAACAAAATTATATAAAATTTTGATTTATGATATGGCATTGAAAGAGAATTTAAAATTTAAAAAAATATATATAAGGGTGTGTGCATTAGTCGCAACTTGTTGTAAAATGGACTAATTTAGAAGTCATTAATTCAAAAGGGCTGCAATCTTAAATCAGGAAAAGAAGAAAGAACGTGGGGGTATGCAGCGTGTACATTGGGTTGAATTTTTATTTATTTATTTTTAAATACCAATGGAGATTTAAAGAGTACCATATATCTCCCATAGCTTTTCAAAACATTTCTATAATAATTGTATGACAATCAAATTAAAAGGTATTAACATTATAAGCTATCGCAAATCTAAAATACAAATCTGAAAAGGATCGAACTTTTCAAAATATTTAGAATGCAAACTCCGAGTGTTATGTTAAATCTATGCATGCATAATTAGACGCTCGAGACATTATACATAAATTGACAGTACATTTGGTGTGTGCATAGTAACACATGCACCGTTTCATTAAAAAAAAAAA
Source organism: Phtheirospermum japonicum (assembly GCA_014905375.1). Classification (NCBI taxonomy): domain Eukaryota; kingdom Viridiplantae; phylum Streptophyta; class Magnoliopsida; order Lamiales; family Orobanchaceae; genus Phtheirospermum; species Phtheirospermum japonicum. Next base: position 234,427 of record BMAC01001068.1, read on the forward strand.
AAAAATTGTTCATGATGAACAATAAATGGAGTATAGAAAGTTATACCTAATGCTCTATGTGTAGGTTTTACGGTTGTGTTTATTGGTCAATAGAGACGAAAATAAATATATACATTCAAGCAACTCAATTAGTTTAGATAACTATATATCTGATTTAATCATAATAGTGATTTTAAAATCCTCTTGTCATATATTTTATTATTTAGGAGAAAGAAATAATAGGAAAAAGATCTCACCTCGACTAATAATGCAAAACAAAAAACTCAATATAATTAAACGATACATTTAAATCATGGGATGGACTCGTATTACATTAACTTTTCTTAAATTAGAACTTTCCATGTATATAAGTACATGCATACATAGATTTACAACGTACACGTAGATAGAGAGAGAATTTAATTAGTAGCGTTCAATGAATCATTATAAAAACGACAGTTGAGTCAAGTGGACTGGAAAAGTGGTGTGTTATAAAGCTGCTAGCTGACCACGGCCACTCTCTCTCTCTCTCTCATTCGCTCCATTATTTTGATTGAAGTCTCTTCAAAACACTGCTCCAGAAATAAACAAACCCCAAGCTGGCATTATGGCCCATTGTCAGGTTTTCACTTTATACCACCTCACACACTCCATGTCAAGTGTGTGTGTGTTGTTTTTTTCTTTTCCTTTAAAAAAAAAAATAAAAAAAATAGCTTTCTAAGTGTTAGTGCACTGTTCAGAGAATACCAAAAAGATATTGAGCTATGACCCCAGAATATATTTCTTGTACATTTATAAATAATAATAATAATTAAATATATAATTATATATTTACATACCCTTGCCTTTTCCTTTTCTCTCTTCTTTTGTGGCTCTAGAATATTTATTAATAATGCATGTGTTTTTCAATCTGAGTCAGATAACAGCAATGGATGGGTTCTGAAAATCAAGAATGGAAAAGGGTTCATCATCATCCTCTTCTTCTTCTTCTTCTTCCTCGGCCGTTGCTAATGGTGGGCCCGACGCACTCAACGGCTTAAAGTTTGGCAAGAAAATCTACTATGAGGGTGTGGGTTCTGGACTGCGGCCCAAAACCAGTGGTGGCCCGGCCAAGAAAGGGAGGACCGGGCCCGTGCTGGGCGGCGGCCACACGCCGAGGTGCCAGGTGGAGGGCTGTAAAGTAGATCTGAGCYATGTTAAGGCTTACTATTCACGGCACAAGGTTTGTGGTATGCATTCAAAGTCTCCAAAGGTAATTGTTGCTGGGATTGAGCAAAGGTTTTGCCAGCAGTGCAGCAGGTCAGTGTGTGTGTGTGTGTGTGTTTCTTTTTCTTTCTTTTTTTTTTTTTTATTTTATTTTCTGTATTTTTTTCTCTAAAAATCAACTTTTGGATTTATCTTGAACATACTTTTAGCTGAAAATATTAAAAAAAATGCATGTGAATTGTAGTGATTACTTAATTGTGATGTAGATTTGGGTTATAGCTTCCTTTGTTGGGTTCTATTGTAGGCTTGTAGCTTATGTGATTTTTTATTTGTTGATTTTGTTGGGTTGAGGAATGTTTTATAGTGTAAATTTACTTGCAGTGTGATTGAGTTTTGTTGTTATGTGGTGTTTCACTTTTATTTTTTTCCCTCTGCAGGCTTTTGTTAATTAAATCATTCTTGTTTTTGATTGTGATGTTTGTGGATTTTTTTAAAAAACCTTTTTAAGGCAACAAAACTACTACTTTTATATTCTAGCCACTTTAGGAGATGATTTTTTTTGGTATATACTAATCATCACTTATTCTGTAAAATCTAATAAGAATCCGGATATACACATTTTCATGTAGAAAGTAGTGTTATGTGCTTTGAGGTACCCTGAAATGCTTACAGAGGATACAACTCCCTCTGAAGGATATAACTATTGTTTTATCTTAGCATATGTGTGCACAAGACGTAATTTAGCTTGGAAAATCCTCTGATCTTTTCTAACCAGTTTTAATTTGGTTCTGTTTTCTCAAGAATCTTAACATTCAAGATTTTGTAAAAAAAAATCGAATTAAACAATAAATATCTTAATGGCTCTGATCCAAGTAAAATGCGTTCTTGAAAGGAGCTGTAAATCTCGTATCATTAAGACTCGTATCATCTCGAATAAGTGCAAGACCATGCTATCTCGAATAAGTCACGTTTGGAATGACAAATTCTTGAATTTCACCAAGAATACCATTAGTCCACAGCCTTTTACAAAATAGTTGTGTGTGGATAATAGCTTCTTTGTTAGCCTTTATTCAGGTTCCATCAATTGCCCGAATTCGACCAAGGAAAACGAAGCTGCCGCAGACGCCTTGCTGGCCACAACGAGCGTCGTAGAAAGCCACCGCAAGGATCTTTGTTGTCTCCTCGCTACGGAACTCTTTGTCCGTCCCTGTTTGGTCAGACATCATAGACTTGAGCTCTCTTCAAGTGTTACTCTTGTTTTTTGGCCTAATTTCACACACAATAAAAGGGATAAATAATTTCAACCAAATTATGATAAAACCCATACAACTTTCATAATTTCAAAATACCCCTACAGTCTGATTCATTGTTAAAATTAAAGGGTTAATGTACTATTTTTATAAATGGGGTGTTTTTTTGTTTGTTTTTTTTTTGCTTTTGCAAAATAAAATTCAGGGGTGATTTTTGTAATTTTGAAAGTTAGTTGGGTTTTAATGTAATTAGGACAAACCTTAAGGGTACTCTTTGTAATTAACCCAACAGAAAAAGCTAGTTATACTTCACAATTACAAATACACCCTGTACAAATTGCACTCTCCAGAGGGGTTGTTTATACTTTATATATTGGTAACTACAAACCCTAAGGGGGTATTTGTAATTTTGAAAAATAATTGGAGTTTTTTTTGTAATTAGGCTAAATGTCAGGGTTTACTTTCCGCTGAAACTAAGATACAAACTTCGTTTTGTTTTTTTTTTTTTTTGGTCATGGGCAGATAACAACCACAGTAGCAAAACTGGAGGCTTTGTGATGGACTTCAGCGCCTACCCGTCCCTCGCAGGACGAGACTTGTTTCCAAATCAAACGTCCGAACGAGGATTAACAACGAATAATCAAGCTGCCATTACCGGAAAGTTCCAACTCCCATTGCTAAGCAACAACTCAGCGAACCCTCTATCCGATCTTCTGACGAGTAGGCCGAGTTATTCCCGTCCCGTCGTGTCTCCGGAAGATGGTTCGTTCAACATTGGAGTCTCGGACTCCAGCAATGCTCTCTCTCTTCTGTCAAATCTGCCCTGGGCGGGCCCCAAAGGCCGTCTCGGGGCTAACACCTTTCTCGGCCAGCCGCCTGACGATCCTCCTCCTGTCTCGGCCGTTGGTCAATTTGTTTGTTCGCCGTGGAGTTGTAAGGGAAATGGAGATAACGGCACTTTGCATGAGATGCGTCCTGATTTGAGTTCAGGACAGGCTATGAACGGTCAGTATAATAACGGAGGGCTCGGATTGGGTCAGCCGAGCGAGGGCCCGCAGTTTCACGAGCTGGATCAGACGAGGGGATATGACTCGTTGTCACCGTCTGTCCAGCATAATATGCATTGGTCGCTTTGAAGTGCTATTTGTGTTTTGTCTGTGTCTGAAACACTTTCGCGTAATGGGGATATGACTTTTTTTCTTTTTTTCTTTTAATGATGTTGGACGCGTTGAACTGCTAGCTGTTTGTGTGTTAGAACTGCTTGTTTGAACTAATGCTTGTTTGAACTAATGGTCATTTGTTTGATGCTTATCACGTGTTTAGAATTTATTTTGTGCATAATGTCCATGTACAAGTTGGTGGAGTGATAGCGGTGTAGGGGTGAGCATTCCGTCGGTTCGGTTTTCAAATAACCGAAACCGAATTTCACCTAATATTTCAAATCGAACCGAATTTAATCATTTTAGTTGTCTCTAGTCTGCTAGAATATGGTTCGAATACCAAGTGAAGGTGTTTTTTTCTTCAATTTAATCATTTTAGTTTTATTTTCAAAAAGTTTCAAAAGAGTGGGAATTAGGCCCAATTCATTTTAGAGATAAATTTACTCACCAAACATTAATAACATAAATATAATAAATTATCTTAAAAGTTCTTGATAAACCTAAACTCTAATACTATTTTTTGCCTTAATATAAAATTGAATATATATTTTGAGTTTTTATTGGTCAATAGCTAAAATGGATTGGTAATAGCCACTTTAGGACATGTGTCACCCATTGAGGGGACCGTGACCATTGTATTTAGTGCAGTATGAAACAAACCTAACAAATGTATGTAAAAACATTTGATGTCCTTTTGATTTATAATTCGTTCGGATGTATCGAATTTTGTGGTTATTCAAAATTCTATGAATAATAAAAAATTTTATTTGCTATAGAATTAAAAATCCTTTAATTTTTACTGTAGATGTCAAATTATATCTATAAAGTGAATATTGTTATATTATAATATTGAATTTAGTAGTATTTAATTATTTAGTTTAAAAAAATTATTGATTGAGTATTTAATTTTTAAATTTTAAAACAAATAAATATTCGGTATTAAAAAATATCGGATCATATATTACGAATGACATGACAAATAGGCCCTTAAGTGCCTTTGGACTAAGACTTGCTTTGAGGGTTGTTAGGTCCTCGTACTGGATTTGTGTCAAAATTTGCCTGTTATAATACAGGCACACAATTTAGAAACTGGACTTTCAATCACAGCTTAAACATGGGTTTTAAAACCCCATGTCAAGGACTTTGCAAACCCCAAACAAACAAACTTACTAATTAAGGAAGAATATTTCATCAGATTTCATGAGGTACATAGTAGCAAGATGCCAACCTGGCAATAATTGCCTAACTCAGATTTCAAAATTCCAACTGATTTTTTCCTTTGCCTATCAACAATCATTATAGATTTTTGGGTAACTTCAATGATTTGGAGAAAAAACACAAATAGCAAACTGCAAGTAAGCAAGCATGGTGAAGAACTAAAAATTCTATTGATGCCAACCTCAATTTTAGTATGAATTCGGTTACATGAATAAAATCAGCGTCCTCCAACTTGGAATACCATCGACAGGATTTAATGTAGCCCAAGTTCAAACATATCTATCTAGTGGTCATCTTCGCTTATCCCTGGGCAGTTGGACTCTAGTTCCTCCACAGTATCATACTGCAAAAAAAGTTCAAACATAGATGGACGCAACTCCAAAAGATCAGCATTCAAAGATCAAGTTCGCACAAACAGATCCCAAAAAATGCCCATCGTGGTAATAAATGCGATTTTATTTACCTGACACCCACAAAAGAGGCAGTAATGGAACTCGTTTCTCAGCCTAAGTAATATATTTAGCAAATCCTGCATCAGAAGAGGAAAGATGTATGAGAAGAGATAATTAAACTACGTTTGAGCATATTTAACACGGGTTCGAATGAATACAATGTGGCAATACGACAAAGTGACAGGCATTATTCCTATTTTACAGTGTAATGCCCTTATTTATTTTTCAGTTGAATTGGCTGGTAGATTCTCATAAAATACTAGACTGGTCATTCTGAATCAAAAATATACAAACAGATTTGTTCCAACAGTTAGAATCAGTCAAATCACCCTCTGTGCTCATTCGGACATTTTATATTTGCCAGACTTAAGCAGTTAAGCTGCCAACATTTTCAAGAAGAATAATAATGCAATCAACTTTTAAACTCTATCCATTCCTCTACAAACTAGCACATAGAGACTCGCATTCGGTGAAGCGAAGCACAATAAGAATTTCAGAGTTAATAATTGCACTTCTGGTCCCACAAGATCTCAATCCAGCACTTTTGGCCATAATTTGCAATTTCAGTCCCAATATTAAAAAATTGCGCAGAAAACATCCCATAAGAATCAACTGTTGCATTTTTTTTTGCCCCAAAAGTGAAAAAGAAATTAAAATAAAAAATAAAAATCCTTCTAATGGCACGTATAGAATATCCAATGAAAATACCTCTTGTGTAATTTCTTCTTCATCTTCTTCCTCTTCCTCATTATCCTCATCTTTCTTCTCCACCTCAACAACCTCCCTATTTTCAAGCTGTGCTAAAACGGCCTCTGCTTTTTGAAAATTCACAAAAATCCTCTTCCCCTTCCACCGCTCCTTCTGACGGCTCCCGAAATCCTCCATCAACTCCTCTTCTCTAATCTTCATCCTCTCCTCATTTTGTTTCTCTCTCCTCGCTTTTTCTACCTTCGGGTCCTCTTTACCGATTCCGCCCCGGCCCCTTCTTATTTCGACCACAACTGGTTCAGCCCGGCCTGAACCTCCCTTGCCCAATGCAGAGCCAGGGGTGTAGCCCATTTGTTTTAACATTTTGAACCCGATATTGGATTGTGGAATTGCCGAACCTAGGTTTTCCAATGTTTGTATGTCCTCTTCTATTTGCTTGCGTTCGCGTTTCAGCTTTTTCTGCTCGTGCCAATTTAGGGCTTTGGGTTTCTTGTTCGAGGAATTCGACGGTGCCAGATTACTGCTGGCACTTCCCTGTGAAGAGTGGATGCGTGTTATTTTACTTTAAATTGCTAAAAAAACAAACAAAAAAAAAAACATCAGTAGAACAAATAAATCTCATAAATGATAATCAAAGTTATACCTAAGTTTGATTTAATCCTTCACTTTCGAAATTGACAATAATTGTAGCTTCAATTTAACAAATTTCAGAGTTTGTCACAGTGAGTGAGAAGAATCAAAACATTATAAATAAACAAATAAACAACAAATTAACGAAATTACAACAGGATTTTCCCAAATTTCTGGAACTATGAATTTACGAGATAAACTTGGAGAAAATGCATAAAAAGATTAGAATACGCAGTGATTGTATGAACAGTGACCTTCTTCGAGGAAGCTTGAGAAACTTCTGGCGGCAGAAATTGGGAGAGGTCTCCCATATAATCATCATCTTCTTCTCCTCCTGCCATTAATAAACTTTCAATATTGATCGCAATTCATAGCCAAGCTCAATTTTTTGCAATTATATATATACACATACACGTTTGTTCTGTAGTAAGTGACTGTAGTAGGGAATTATGGGAACATTTGATTTTGAACCCAAGATACTCAATTTTGGGAGCCCTAAATTCAATGGTAAACAATGGCCCTTTTTGGAAGTTATAGGATTTGACGAAAAAATCAAATGTTTGAATTCTCTAATTGCGTCTTTTGATAAATAAATATTTGGACTATTTTTTTAATAAAAAAAATTTAGATCCTGTATTTACAACTAATTTATTTAATTAAATTTAATATAATTTGAAAGTTAACAACTTATATATTAATAATTTTAAAATAATAACTATTCTTTTGTAAACTTATCTGAAAATTTTGAAGGTACTAGATACTAGCATAAAGATAAATAGAATTTAAATGTTAGTTATAATGTTAGAACATTTGTACTAACTTTTAGATATTTTAAAAACAGATCATCGAAAACGATTGTAAATAATTTTTTCCTATAAATTAAAAACTTATAGGTCGTGACCTCTGGTAAAAACGAAAATACTAGAAATGATCAAATCGTTTTAAAAAATTAATAGACAAAAACATCTACTAATATATGAAAAACTCTTAAATGAGCAAAATCGTTTTAATTAGCGTTTGAGTCGTTCGCAAAACCTTCAAGTTTGAACCTGCACAATGAAGAACACTATTATAAAGAACGACAGATTCTTCTTTTTGAAATTCTTTTCGTTTTTCTGATCTCTGATTCTTAATCATGATACACACACAAAAAATATTCCTCCTTCAATGAAAATAGGCTTTGCTAAAGGAAATGACTATATTTATTTACTAATACTAGTCTGCTTAACAACCTAACAAACTAAGTGTCTAGATAGGCAAATAAAACTTAAATAAATAACAATCGATACGAAATACAATTACTATCGATCTCCCCATTTCGTTCTTTCTGGATAACAACAAATCAGACGGTCTACAATGATAATAACAAATTAGACCGTCAACCAAGAACAAACTATATTAACATAGCAAATATCCAACAATAATATCCAACAAACACCAAGTTTACACAAGAACTTAAAATTCAAAATAGAGAGATGAAAAGATGAAAAGAGAAAAAATAAATATGCCACTTGGTAAGGCACCACGGGTCCGTTTCCGCATAGAACGCCTTGAGATAGTTGTGAGAGCACCACCATCATCAGCAGAAGCCTCCTTCTCCTTCCCTTTGTGGATCACTGAGTCAGAACTTTGACCACCACTAGTACCTTCTTCCCCTTTTTTTACCAGAATGTAAAAGGAGGGTCTTCTTGTTTTAGCCCACAATGCCATCAATCTATTAGGGTGTGCTTTAGCTCCTACTATCTAATAGTTTAGAAACCCAGAAGTGCCTGCAAACCAGAAGACAAAATAGGTACAAACCTTTTATATTAGTCGTTGTGTCAGTGACACCCGGACTGACGTCCTTAGCAGTGGTAGCATACCAATCATCTGACTCATCATCAGAAAATGCCAAAGGTAGATCAATGACACAATTATGCCCCTTAAAGAGCTTATGGTTGATCCCAAAGAAGTCAGGTTCTCCACTGAAATGCTCCTCATCATAACATTTTAAACCCTAATCTGCCAAAATTGAATAAATGAGAGAATGAAATAGCAGACCAACTTTGGTTACATATGAGGTAACAAACTTGGTCACACAGTCGAACACCATTTAACTAAAGTTAAAATGCATCCCTGACCCTATCTTAAATAAATCACGAGCCTGAGGTCGGGTAACGATTGTAGTATTCATTGTCGGCACCCAATTACACACAGCTACTTTATGAAGAACATGGTATAATGAGGTGAGATGCGAGCTGAGAAACCATTTTGGCCACTTCCGCAATCTTCCATCGGAGATGAATTTAGCAACCTAATCAAAGTCATCCACCATAAATCCTTCTTCACAATCTTCAGTCCCGAAAAAGGTATCGATAACAAAAGGAGTGAACACAAATATCTTTTTTCGAACAAACACTTTACCATAATTCACAGAAAGTTTGTTTGAGACAGAGGGAAGCATATTAGCATAAAGTTTAAGTACAACCTCCCTTAAGTAGAGCATAGAAGATGTCACAGTGAAGAGATTCCCTTACGGCTAAAAGATTTATTCAAAATTTTCTTTTCAAACAGCCCAAAATCCACTCTCCTTTCATCAATAAATGCACGATTATGTAAAGCATTAAGGGGTTGTTTGGACTAGGCTTCGTTGGGATCCTGAATTCTGGTATTCAAAATCTTGAGTATTGAGAATTATATGAATAGTAAGAATCTTTGTTTGTTATAGGATTCAGAATCCTTCACTTTATTACTGTAGATGTCAAATCATGTCTGGAAAGTGGATGATAATGTATTTCTATATTGTATTTGATGTCAAATCATGTCTGGAAAGTGGATGATAATGTATTTTTATATTGTATTTGATGTCAAATCATGTCTGGAAAGTGGATGATAATGTATTATTGTATTGTATTTAGTAATATTTAATTTTTTAAATATAATAATGATGTGATAAAATAATTGAGTGTGGGGTAAGGTGTAAGAAATCATTGGTTGTGGGTTGAAAATTTGAGTCGTAGAACAAACGAGGATTGAGATTTTAAATCTCAATCCTGATATTGGAAGTCCTAAACCAAACAAGCCTTAAATCATTTGCTTGCTTCATATGTGTAAAAGCGATGTGCAAAAACCATTGTTCTGAAAACCGGACCGGTCATCGAACCGATAAAACTACAGGTTTAGTGGTTCACAGGTCCAACCGTGGTCGGACCGGTTTTATATATATATATATATATATATATTAAATATGTTATAAATAAATAGAATAAATTAGATTAATAAAATATATGATTATAAAGTATTTTAAAATTTAATTCAAAGAATCCATATGAATAAATATGAATTCATCAACCATAATACAACATAAAAAAATGTAGTTGAATTAAATATAATGAAGAAAAATCAAATCAAATAGTTCAATTCTAATATCATCACTCCAAGTCCAATAACTTCCAAATGAAATAAAATTAGCCATCATAATTTGTATTTATTTGTACTCCAAATAAAAAAAATAAGACCCTTTCAAATTTTATTTAATATAAAAATTAGAAAGCAAAAAAAAAAAAAAAAAAAAAACCAGAAAAAATCAAAAAAAACGGTTGAACCTGTCACAGGTTCACCGGTTCAACCGGTTCTTGACCGGTTTGACCGGTTTTTGACCCAGCGGTTTGCACATGAAAACCGAACCGGTGTAGTGACCGGTTCCCGGTTGAACCGGTCGGAACCGGACGGTCCGGTCCCGGTTTTCAGAACTATGGCAATAAACATCACTAAACCTCAACCTCTTGGTCATCAGATTCAGCTTCCATGGCCACACTCTTTTCTTCATCAGACTCATATTTTGCCCTCACCCATGTTTTCTTCAGCCAGTTCTTCAAGATCCACCGACTTTCTGAGGAAGATGCAGCAGAAGTTGGAAAAGCACGAGGAGAACTCGACAAGCAAGAACTAATCCTTATTCTTTTAGTGGTGTGCCAACATCCACATCCTCCTTAATTCCGGTTCACAGGAGTATTCTCAACTGAGATAGTCCCTTTCAGACAACTCCGGATTGGATGGAACAGAGGTCGATGCTGCTCGGTGTCCAGGTTGAGTAGAGCCCCTTTCCCTATCAATTTTCCCAATTTCAGCAATAATGAAGCCAGGGGATCATTTTCATCAATTAATAAATTCTTCACCTTCAACCTCCTCTGGCTCAAAATAAGGGGAAACATATTTTGAGGGTTAGTTTGTACCTCTTTACCCTGGTCTGGTTACATTCTCATCATCAGAGTCGGTGAATTATGAGGGTGGTAGGAATCTCTTTCTTCGTGGCAAGTAAATCCTCAGGAGGAGCATATTTAGAATCCTCACTATCCGTCTCATAGATCACCCCCCTCCTTTACGAAAGACATGCATTCCAAAGGAACACGCCTTTTCCCCACCTGACATGCTCTTGGGACTGCCTCCAGTAGGGATGGCAATTTCGGCCCGCCCGTGCCCCGCGCGGGGCGGCTCCGGTATCACTTCCGCCCAGCGGGTACCCGTCCCGCCTCGTACAATATTTTTACTTTTTAAAATATTTATTATATATTATATATATAATTTATATGATTATTTATGTTTTTATACACTTAATATTATATTTAACATTTATACATTGATAATGATATTTTTTTATAAATAATATGCATTAATAAAATGAAATAAATGATAGATAAACTTATAAATAAACTAATAAATGTATAATAAATTTATTTTTTGGCTTATTGTTATTTTTATTAAATTTATAGTCTTATGTTTAATTTTTATAGTAATATATTTAATTTTTTGTATTAATAATAATTGATATTTTATAATAAAAAATAAAAAATTATATGAACGGGTCGCCCCGACCCGGCCCGTGAGATTGAAGGGGCGGGTGCGGGTCTTCATAGTACCCGACCAGACCCGCCCCATTGCCATCCCTAGCTTCCAGCAAGTGTCTTGGCTCTACTCCTCACAACCGTCGAGACCTTTTGAGCAGTGGGTTCCCAACTCTGCCAAATGTTTCACCAATAAACTTTAAGTTCGGCATATTAAAAACATCAATTTCATTACCTTGGTTCCCCGGAAAGATAGCAGCATGAGGTTCAGTCGAATCTGACACGGAAACCAGATCTAGGGTAGCAATCGAGTTGAAATTGGGAGCAGAGTCAGTAGAAGCACTTGACTTCTCAACACCATCCTTCTTAGAGCAAGGTGTTTGAACAGACCCACTAACATCTATCTCAAAAGTAGAGGAGGCCACATGCTCACCGCGGATATCCAGCAGAACATATCGTGACAGAGAAGAGGGATTAACAACAACCTTCGACATCATCACCAACTCTGGTAGCAATGGAGAGGGCTTCTTGGAGGATTTAGACCTTTTCGTACTCATGATTTTTGAACAAAGTCTATGGGAATTTGAGAGGTTTTGAGAATTGGATCTGGCGAACAAAATAATCCTGACACCTTTATCTTAGGATTTTAAACACTCACGGTTGGTTAGTGTGTTAGTGGGAAAAGAAAAAAATGAAATAATAATAAAATAGATAGACACAGAGAGAAAAAATAGGGAAAACGGAAAACCATCCCACTCATCGTTTCAATTATCCCGCTAACAGAGTTCCTACAAACACACAGACTCATAACTTGAAAAACTACTTAACTAGACACACAAGAACAGATTGATAACTCATATCCAATGAGACTCGACTATAACCCACAAGACTGAAATACCTCAAATTATATCAAAATTTTGAGCAAGAGAAAAACATAATATTTTTATGAGCATACTTTTTTTATATATTCAAACCATACGAGCAAAACTCACCAAACATGCATGTCTTAATTTTATGTCTAGAAAGGATGACCTAAATTAAAAAAACGTAAAATCTGCAACTACAGTAGGATGTTGGTCCTTGTGTATTGACATCTGGACTAACATTTGGTCAACAAAGACAATGATTTAGTAATACTTAACTCAGTTAATGATAGTGTTATTCATATTGTATTTGAAGATTTTGTGTCCGAGAGTAAAGATATCTCCACTCAATTAGCAATAGAAAAGAAGAGATCACGTTGATCCTTGAATTTTGCATAATTTGACATCACAATTGTATATTTCAAAACTTTCCGAATTTTTGACATCACATTTTGAAACACAATAACTTCCTGCATTCAAAAATAATGAAAGTTCTAAATGTGTTATGAAAAAAAATGAACAAAAAATTCAAGTTGTAAAGAGTATGCTGCAGCTGATGTTACTAGAGGTGCTGCAATATTTCCAGTAACACTATATTAAACAACACATAATCTGAGAGATTTTCTTAATTTCTTAATTTGGAATATGTCAGCAAGCTGGTGTTTGGTTCACCTAATGTTGTTTGCAGGTTGACAAAGGCTCTATGTGGGCTCAGACAGGCTCCTAGGGCTTGGTTCACCAAACTCGAGAATTTCCTTATTTCCATAGGAATAACGGTGTCAATTTCTGATACATCCTTGTTCTACAAGAAAATTGATAACAAACTTTTGGTGGTTCTGGTATATGTAGATGATATCTTATCACAGGGGTTGATTCAAGTAATGTCACTCACATCATTCATCTTCTAGGTCAAACCTTTGCTCTCAAAACCCTAGGAGAGGTCAATTATTTATTGGGGCTAGAGGTTATGAGAACAGGTGCTGGACTATTACTCCATCAAACAAAGTATGCATATGAACTATTGTACAAAATAGGTCTAGAAAATAGCAAGCCCAAATCCACTCCTCTAGTTCCAACTCATAAGCTACATCTCAATAACAGCTCATTGTTTGATCTACCTACACTGAAGCACAATTGGAGCCCTTTAGTACTTAACAATGTCAAGACCGGACATTTCTCTTGCTGTGAACAAATTATCTCAGTTTCTGCATGCATCAACTGTTCATCATTGGATGACATGCAAACATGTGCTCAGATATGTCAAAGGGAGTCTCTCTCTTGGAATAATTTTTTCATCCTGCTCCTAGGTTGTGCATTGATGCTTATTCAAATGTTGATTGGGTTAGTTGTATTGATGATAGGAGGTCTACAGGTGGTCATTGTCTGTTTCTTGGTCAAAACTTGATAACTTGGAGTTCCAAGAAGCAATGTGTAGTTTCTAGAAGTACTGTTAAGTCTGAGTATATATCACTTGCCGACACTGCTTCAGATATATTGTGGCTAAAATCTCTTCTTCAAGAATTAGGGATTTCAATTTCTTCTGCTCCCATCATCTGGTGTGAAAATGTGAGTGTTGCTGCCTTAGCTTCCAATCCAGTATTCCATGCCAGAACAAAACATTTAGAGATAGATGTCCATTTTATCCGAGAAAAGGTGCTTGCAAAATAACTAGAGGTCAGATACATTCCTTCAGAAGATCAACGAGCTGATCTGTTCACCGAGCCACTTTCAGCCCCGAGATTTCATAGCCTTTGTGGTAAGTTGTCTCTCAGAAGCAAACTATCCAAGGCAGCTCCAGATTGAAGGGGGGATATTGAAGTATACTTAAAATGCAGGGGTCAAAATGTAAATTCTGTAATTAAGTCAAAGTTGTTAAAAGTTCGTTCGTGGTGGTTAGCAAGTAGTTAGCAAGCTATTAGATTGCTTAATGCTCAAGCTGAGATGTCTGTATAAAAGGCCAAGAGATGCCCGTACAACACAATCAATTCAATATACACATTTTTCTCTTTTTATTGTTCATAGCAAATTCAACATAAATATATAGCTAGCTAGCATGGATAACATGCATATGTTTATAGCGTCCAACTCCCGGCATGGAATGGGTTGTCATGTAGGAAAAAACTTGAAAACTCGGAGCATATGGGCTTGCAGTCTAACATATATTCCCTCCTCTCTACTTTATTCATCATAATTAACTATTATACGAAGATTATAAAAAAGAATTGGTATTATAAATATAGGGTCACCGTCACATTAGCATAGACAAGTAATACACACTTTTCCGCTTACTGAGACTCCAATTAGCCGCTCCTCCTGATCAGCCATGCTCATGAGCATTGAGATTCTGTGGTTGATAATATTTGTTTTCGCCGATCGAGGATGAAAGGGCCCGAGAACTAAACCTAATTAACACAGTCTTTTAGTTTTATAAGACTCGTGTAATATCAATATCAATCTCATTATATTAATAGCCTTGAGCGCTAACCTATTTGTTGGCAAACATTTGCTTCGGTTGACACGTGTCGCGCTTTCCTCGATTCGATTCTCACATGTTGATTTTTGGAGCATCCAAAAACTAAATAATTTTTTGATTGGAACTTCATGAAGGCTCGGATTGGCTACGATGAATGGAACACTGACATGTGTCACTCCTCACCTAGGTTCAAAACGTACATGTTAGCTGATGTATCATGGTTTATCAAATAAAAAGAAAGAAAAAATAGGATTAGTGAGACTTGAACCCAACACCCTTGGTTTTATGTGTGCAACTCCAACTTTTACTATAATTTTATAGCAAAATATCTTATATCTAAATAATCTTCCCTTTTGTTTTACCCCTGCAATCTGCTCTCCATAAATATGACTTAACATTATTATAGTTAAATAATATTTATTATTCTATAAAAATATAATAAAGTGTGATTAACTTATAAGTAATTATTCATAAATAAGAAAAGAAAAAAAATGAATATCATAAAATAATAGTCAATAAAATAAACTACCAAATAAAAAAATCATAAAAATGAGGTGTCGGGCCATGAAATTAATGGATAGATTTTGTAAATAAAATATCAAATGACATTAAAAAATACTAAATAAATACCAAAATATGAATCAGAAAAAATATATAATAAATACTTTTTAAATTTTATAAATTTAAAACAATTTTTTTAAGGATATATAGAATAATAATATAATTTTACAAAATTATAAATTAAAGATAAAAAAGAAAAACTAATTGTGTATAATTAATTAATATAAAGATAAAAATCATGGCATAAATGATATAAAATATTATAAAATAAATCTCAAAATAATTTTAAATTAGAAAAAATATAAAAAGTATGATTAATTTAAAAATAAATATAAATATTTATATTTTACTTATGTGGTTTTATAATTACTTATGTGCGTGTGTTTTTCTTAGTTTGTATTTTAAATAATTCTTTAGAAGTCTTTAATATTCTTTCCACTAATTTTATAAAATCCAAATTTACTTTATATTTCTTTGTATTTTTGATAAATTTTTAATCTTCAAACATACTCCCTCTATTTCAATTTATAAGACATTTTGGACCTAAGCACACTTATTAAAAAATATAGTAAAATGACTAATTAATTCATATTAATGCCACGTTTCTTTCTCCCACTCACCTCATGAATTTCTCTTTTTTCCTTTGCTCCTCGATTTTCGCAGACAAATTTCTGTAAAGGAAGAAAAAACCATAGTTAACAATCTTGTAGTTAGTGAATACCACATGATGTTTTGGTTTTTTTTCCCTTTTACTCCGGTACAACTGTTATATATATATATATATATATATATATATATATAAAATATTTGTTTATTTTTTTTCATGTCCATTATAACAAGGAGCACAAATTTGTTTTCCTTATCAAGTAGTCAATTTTAATAAAACTCAAGTTTTACTTATTTTGTCATTATCGAATTCCATTTTATTTAATTTTATTTTTATTTTATCATTATCCACGAATTATAAATTTTAATCCATTTTAATTGTTAGATAAGAGTACAATCTATCTTCTTTATCTGGTATAAATGTTGTCAATTTAATAAAACTTCTTTTATCTATTTTGTTATTATCGTATAAATCTATTATATTTTATTCTTCTCACAAATCATTATATGCTTATTTATATTATATTATAACCACAAGTTATTTAGTATTTGTTTCTTTAACTAAGCACTATTGGTTTTTTAACCTTTAATATACAGGAAATTTCGATGTCTCAAATGGGAAGAAGAAGAAGAAGAAGAAGAAGAAGAAGAAGGATGCTATGTATTATAAGAGAGTGGACGATCACTGAAATAAATGAGATAAATATGAGAGGGATAGTCATTGTTTGGCAATCAGCGGATAGCGGATTGCATGAGTTGATTTGACTAGCTAATAGTATTATCATTTTGTATAAAAGTGTTTGATAAATATTTGAAAGTTGATAGCTATTTGATCGTGTAAAACGACCAAAAAGGGAACATTTGTACAATTTATTATTGAGTATTTATAATATATTGAATAATTAAAGTAACTTTTATAGAATAATAATCATTATTTAAAAATTATTATTTATAAAAATTTCTTGAGTTGTAAATTTTTTAATACAATAAATTTAATTGTAATAAATATTTGTATGTAAACTTTTTTTTTTTTTTTGATAATTTGAGCACAAAATTATCATTTCAATTCATTTTCAAAACATCTATTCTCAAAAGGCTCGCATATGGAGCTTTTTCAATATTAGTTTTTTGGGCTGTAATCTCTGTTTACCAAACATATCAATTAAAGGGTTTGACTGGTCAATCCTCTCAATTGAGTCAAATCCTTTAATTTTGGCTCAAACCTCTCTTTACCAAATGGAGCCAATATATTATTTATGGGATAAGGGTAGTAATAGAAGTAAAACAAGATTTGTTCCTAAAACATCATTTAAATGAAACAGATTTTGACTTAACGATATAAATATATTTTATGGGCAAGACTCTTGTCAGTCGGACTAACGAATCATCCGTTAGGCCAAAATTTCATACTGCTACATTATAGTACAAAAATCAATAAATTTCATACTGCTACATTATAGTACAAAAATCAATAAATTTCATACTGCTACATTATAGTACAAAAATCAATAAATTATAGTAAAAAGTCAAAACATCATAATACTAATACAAAAATCAATCACGGGTCAGATATTTATGAAAAACTAATACTTTTGAATACAAAAATCAATAAATCATAGTTCAAAAACAATACATTAGAGTATCGGGTAAGATGGCCTAACGGGTCATGACCCGTTAATTTGGCCTAACACAAGTTTTTGCCATATTTTATTTATGATTTTATATATTCTCAATAAGTAGACAATGGATATGGTATATTAAAATGTTATGATATTAGTTTGAAAAACTATTAGGATATTAACATTATGATTAATATCATATATAATAGTATTTAAATTTTTATTTTTATTTTTATATTAGTATAGGTCACTATGTTACGACAAGTTTGAGAATATAATATTCATTTTTTTTTTATATTTGTGTCACAAAATAAATCAATTTTATGTCAAATACCGAGAGTTAAAGAATTATAAATTATTAAAAATTACTATATGTAACGAGAATGATATCGTTATATTAAGAAATAAATATTTAACAAACTAGCAATTCATTTTTCAAAATTCGTAGACGCGGGTATAAAACTTGTACTTTCCTATATATTAAGAGCAGTCCTTCGTCCTAAGGCATGCTTTGTTTTTTTATAATAATTGTAAATTAACATTCTCAATTAATTCAAGATTCGATTTTAAATCAAGTCAAGTTATAATTCTTTGTCGATTAAATAGTCCAAAATTTTAACATATAAACATCATAACACCTTCACTAGGGAATCTTGCTGGTAATATTTAATGGGAAAATTCCAATTAAAAAATATAATTTTTCATAATCAATTCAAATCTTATATTTCAAAAAACACATTATATTTTAATAAAAGTAGATGGGATAATTATATATGATTTAAAAAATAATAATAACTAGGTAAACAATTAATAATAATAACTCTATACCATGTTTATAAAACAAAAATAAGCCGTAACCTATATTTATTGAATGATTTATTTAATCCAATGAATATCATTAATCTGTAACTATCTATAATATATATTTTCTTCAAAATATGCAGAATATTTATCGAATGAAATTTTAGAACTCAAGATCCAATTTTAATAGGCTCTTATTTAATTCTCAACTCATAAAAATATTTAAGTATTCGTCTAATATAATTCGGGTCATATGAGAATTAAAAACACTTAAAAACTCTTATTTAATTTTCAAAGCCGTAAATATGTTTTAGGCCCAGTATAATTTGGATTAAATCAAATTTACCCCTACTAGTAGTACTATTCATCTCATGTCTTATCATAGTTTAACATCTATGAGATTCATTTATTTATTTATTAAATTACGTGGTGTTAATGAATGGTCAATTATTATATGGTTGCGTGGACAGTTTTATTGAGAATTATGTGTTCCTACACATTTTCAATAAATATATTGAAAATCCTCTTGAAAAACTGATTACATTTTTTTATTATTATTTTAACGAAAACTGATGACATTTGATCCACCAACAATTGATGTTTCGGTTTGAATCACAATTGAAAAAACAAAGAAAAAAATAAAATTATGATCTTTGATCTCATTTATTTTTTAGTCCTGATACAACTTTGTAATATTAATTTATCGGTATTAATTTTCCAAGATTCAGTATGTTAGTAGTATTGGGCATGTTTGTCCTGATATTCAGAATATATCAATAGTATTAGGATATGTTTGTTCTGATATTCATAATATTGAGTATGATATTTTAAATATTGAATATTTATTTATTTTAAAACTTAAAAATTAAATATATAATAAATTATTTTTTGCAATTAAATAATTAAATATTATTAAATATAATATTATAGGAAATGTCTACGGTGACGTGAAGGCACCATGGCCCATCCTCGTGCATTTATATTTATTCATTTATCAATATTTGTAACCAACTTTTGATTCTATGATTCAGAATTTCAATAAATACTAATCCAAACATTATTGCTATTTACATAATTTTAATATTTTATTAAGAATTTCAAATAATACTAATTCAAACATTTTACTATTTACATAATTTTAAATACCTGCGATTCTGACTCTCAAGATTCAGAATTCCTACTGATCCAAACAGGCCTTGGATATCTTAGAAATAACATTTTGTAGTTGAGCTTGGAAAACTGCAAAAAGATGGGAAATTTAAATAAGGTTATGCTTATATTAGAGACATAGAAAGCAAGGAATTAGATCTGAAGGATATAGCAATTGACTTCCAACTATTGCATCATTTATGTCATCTTTTATTAGATATTTTGCATTTGAATCGGTTTAAAATTTTAAACATTACAAACTCATGGATATTTGTAATACAAACCTTAAAAGGGAAAATATTTATAGTATTAAAATATAACTTTACTTTTTTTTTTGTAGCTAGCCTATACGTCAGGGTAGTTTTCATGGTCTGGGACTCAATGGAAGCCTTGGCTTTCAGCTCTCCAATCTAAAGAGTCTGAAGCATCTGTAAGAGAAAAAAAATTTACAAAAACTACCTCAGAACTTTAGCCTAAATTACGAAAGAACCCAATAATTTTTAAAAATTACAAATATCCCTAAGAGAGATATTTGTAGTGTATTGTTATAAGACTAATTTGTTTTGGTCCGAATAGGAGGCAGACGAGAGGGTGTAATCATCGGAGACGAGCTTAGTGATGACATGTGTGGGCTATCGTGTGTGCTCATCGATGTATAGTCTACGCCTATGCAAAACGAAAAAATATTAAAATTCACACATTGTTCGGCTAAAAGCTGACAATCACTTATTTTAAAACTTATTTAAAAATAATTCTTCATTTAAAGTTTTGGGTATCTCACCGTGGACTGTACCGATAGGTAGGGATCGGCATCGACTCCTGATCACTGCCCTCTGGGCTTCTGAGTATCTTCTTATGGGCCCACTGTCTGTA